>BGPR01014735.1:2386-38434 GCA_013235015.1 Araneus ventricosus
TCTTGTGAACACGATAACTAGAGTAATTTTGATTAGATTTTAACAGGCGAAAGATATGTTGTAAGTTCGGTGAAAATATCTACCGAGTTTATAGATGGGCTAACCAGCTAAAAGGGGGTGGAAATGGTGGGGGACTCAAAATTTCATTTTCCCATAATTCCTTTACGATTGAAGATAGAAAGAAAACTCAAAATAGGCGAATTATTGCCTCTTTATAATAAACAACTTTTATATTAAAAGTTTTTTGTCAGCTAAAATTGCTTAGAAGTTATGAGCTGAAGAGCGATATTCAATTCCCCAGCCCCTCAATTTATCATTTCCCCATTACTCTGTTACGATTGAATATAGAAAGGAACTTTCAATTAGGGGAATTATCACATATTCATAACGAACAACTTTTATATTAAAAGTTTTTTGACAGCTACAATTGCTTAGAAGTTATGAGCTGAAAAGCGATGTTCAATTCCCCCCAATTTATCTTCTCCCCATAGCTCCGTTACGATTGAAGCTAGAAAGAAAATTTCAATTAGGGGAATTATCACCTTATCATAACAAACTACTTTTATATTGAAAGTTTTTTGACAGCAAGAATTACTTAGAAGTTATGTGCTCTCATCAGCGGCATTCACTTTTACTTTTTGTATGGTAAACAAGCTGATATACTTGGCTTTGCTCCGGATTAAAATGTTTTCATGTTTAATATTTTCAATGTAAAAATTACTATTGTATAAAAATTATAATACACAAATTCCTTCTCTGATCTGAAACGTTTTTAATTAAAATGAGAATATCAATTGAAACAAAAGATTTTTAAAAACAACTGTTTTCTCTATAAATTATTATTTTTTATATAGGTACTTCAAACTTCGTTAACAATTACTAAAGTAAAAGAAAGAAAGGTTTCAATGAATATTTTATTATATTATTCATTAATTTAAAGAGTGAAAATAAATCAATCAATATTAGGTCAAGATATAAATGGCTAATAGTCTACTTATAAAATTTTCTTTTAGCATTAGTCCAGAATTCTGTGAATGTATTCTGGCAACTATAAATATTCGTATTATTCTTGTTCTTCAACAATAAAGAATATTGTTACGAATTCAATATGAAATTAATTTTGAAAAATATAAAAATGAGAGAAACAAATTGTATGGAAATGAATTTTTTGTCACTGAAATGCAAATTTTATTTAAAATAAAATAAGGTGTAAAAATAGTTTCGTGAGATAATGATTTTCAAAGATATACCGGAAAAAAGCCTTGTTTAATTTTTAATTAACAAAAATTTTAAGTAACGTTTGGGCTTTGAAAAGTTAAGGTGAACTTTCTCTTGTCTTAAATAAAAAGTGTGCAAAGTTTGGTTGAAATCAGTCCAGTGGTTTAGGATGAGACGTGGAGCATACATACAAACACAATAACTTTTATTTAAATTAAGATAATTATTAGATCATTACAAGATTAAGACTGCTGGCATATACTATGAGCCATAAAAAAGGTTTTAGTGAAGATATCGTCGCATTTAACTAAATATTTAATTTTATTTAAGTAAATAGTTAATTTTAATTAATCAAACAGTTAATTTTTATAGTTAATTTGATAATTAGTTAATTTGACAGATTAATTTAATTTCGTATTTAACTAAACTCGGCTGCACCAAGATTTGTTTAATAAATTTAATATAAAATAGCCAAAGAAGATAGATATATCCTTCCTTAGATAGAGTTCCCTTTATCTTTTTTTATATTGAAAAATATCTCATTAACTTTAAAATTGTTTTCTGGTTTTCTGCCTGAGTATTTGCTTTTAACTGTCGATGGAGATTTAAATTTCCTGTTCAAAATGGCTGCATTCATATCCTATGCTTTAAACACACGTGTTAAATTTGGAACTCGCAATGTTTGATAATTTTTATTCTGTTATGTGTTAAGAATTTAATGACTATTATCTCTGTAACCAGGGAGTCCTGTAAATGAGCCCATTCTAGTAATGTTTAAATGTTTCATGTCATGTGATTTTACCATATGACAAAGTAATGTTCGCACAATTATATGGTAACCTAGATTAAATAAACTAATCTAGAGTCGTTCTGCATTCGTGTCAAATGTCAATTTCTTGCTACTTTTTCAGATAGGCTGGCTTAATGTTATCTAGGGGATATTTGAACTGCTGGGGTATTTATTTCTTTATGATTCCGACGTGTTGAATGATTATGTTTTGGGATATAACAAAAAAAAATTGGCCAATTTACTGACCAATAAATCTAGCATAAACTTTTGGAATGAAAAATGGAATGATAAAACCTTGATATAGTAAAAATTAAATGTCATGAAAACAGAATCACAGCGTAAATATTGCAATGTGTAGAAACAATAAAGTCATTGGCTATGTCTGTATTGATCAATATGTAATATTTCATTACTTCTGTAACATTAGCGTAAAGAAATCTACCTTTGCCTTCAAGCTTGCCGAAAAGGAATTTTTTATTTATGTTTAAGATGATGTAAAAAAAATTTTTTTTGCGATAATAGGATCCGAAGTTATTCTGGAACAGCGTTAAAATTTAAAGTAATTTTTAAATAATTTAAATTCTAAATAAAAATTTCGAAAAAACCTTTTTTAGTGAGCACCTACTCCCCAAGAAGCAACCGCCTGCCAAATTTCAAGTTTCTAGTCCCAGTGGTGTGGGAGATTTCGTGATGAGTGAGTCATGGTATTTGCCTTTTTTATATAAAGATGACATACCAAATGACCAAACATATTAAAAACTCAAATGAAGTTTATTTTCGAATGATTGGATGGAAGATTTCGTTTTCATGCCATAGTAGGTTCAGAAAGGTCCCTATTAGCACAAGATATTTTACGCTATCTCCATGATGTTGCTAATATATTCTGAATGCCGCAAAACATCGCAAAAATATTGTATGTATATTGTAAAGCATCTTGGGCTAATTCAAAGCTAGGTAGGGGTATTTTAAAGCTAGCAAAATTTTTGGTACTTCGTATTTCACAGATTTCCCACTTTCGTGCCGACATTCCTACGTCGTTTCTGACAGTAGTTTTGGAGTAAAATATCTGACAGGCTCTTTTAATATAAACCAGGGTATAAGAGAACATGCAAAAAATGAATTTGCAAGAGAAGATGATTTTGAAATGTCTTCAAGATATTAGATTTTGATAATATACGCGAGATGACAATGAAGACATCAGTCAGTGCAGACAGCAATTTAATAGACAATCACATTTAAACATAGAAATACTGGACATAACAGTAACGACGACATTCTTCAAGTGAGTCAGAGTCAGCTCCGGTTTGGGCTGGTTTTCCGTGTGTAGGTGTTCGCACCAACGCCATCTATTGCAAATATCTTACATGCTCTTTTTTTCAAAGTTATACACACTTACATTATTTAAAAAATTACTATACACATCAAATTTCAATCGAACCCATATCTTTTGGGTTACGTTAACGTGCGACCAAATCGTGATGTCGGTTGAGAATTATTGGGAAACACAACAGTATTTTGTTGATTATTATCAGGCATTACAACAGTTTCTTGCTCTTCAGAGATATAGAAATCTTCAGGGGTACGAACATTTTCATAAAATGCATTTGATTTATCTTCTCAAATGAAAAACCTATTTCTAACATACATTTTACCAGCTAAATAGACGACAACAACGCCACATTTCCCCCTATCGGCGACTTTCGGAACTAATTTTTTTATTACAGATTCTTTTTTTCCCATGTCATCTTTAGTATGCCTATCAAATTTGGTGGCATTTGAGCTGATAGTTCGAGCTACGGATGGCTCTGAGTAGTGTCAATTTAAAAAAAAAAATCACCTTGTGTTTTCATCCCTAGTAACGCTGGGCATATCAGCTTGTTAAAAAATAAAACAGATTAGTTAAGATTTATTAAGTTCTGCAAATTTTCACTGGATAACAAATCGACGAAAGCATTTTTCAAAATTGAAGCTGGTGCCAATAATTTCAATTTTCCATATCCCGTTAATCACCGGTAAATCATACAAAATATTAAGATCCATAGAAAAATCCTAAAAATTCCCTTTTTTATTCTGTTAAGTGCTGATGGTTTATGTTTTGAAAAATTTATGGTCTATGGTGTATTTCTGCCTATTTTATCAAATAAACCTAAATTATACAACGCTAAAAATGTAAATTTTAAGCTGTGAGCTCCGATAATAATAATAATAATGACAAAAGCAATAGCGTTATGTTAGCGTTATAACTGCACTTGGAGATAAATGCTATTTGTAGATACTGTATCTAAGGGTGAAAAGTTATCTCAGGTATATTAAGTCACCTTCTACAGATGAAACATTATTTGCAGGTATTTTACATTCTTTTCGATTTAATGTTTCTTCTATAAGCATAATTTAACACGTAACCCTTTCGGCCCTAATGGGCATACACGTCCCGGAGATTACACTTCACTCCCTATTGGGTGAATAAATCCCACTTTTACGATTCATAATTAATAATAAGTTAATAATTCATAATTAATTAAATTTTATTCCTTGCAAAAGTCAGGTCGAAAGGTTAAAAGATCTCGAAACGAACATTTATACTTTTTAATTCTGAAAACTTGTAAGTATGGAGGGGGGGGGGGCCCAGAATGGGATTTATTTTGAATTTGTCTGATAATTAACTAGGTTTAGGAAAAGGAGTAAGATAAAATAAAATATAAAACTCTGCATTTTTATGTAGCTTCTAAAACGGATTATTCGAAATTGAAATTCACCGAAGTCATGCAACTGAGAGAAGAGGGAAAAATACTATCTGCATAGCCCAGCACAGGATACGAAACCTGCTGTTAAGAATATTAGTACATTACCGACTAAGCTACGCGGTCTTGATGTCGAAGTCGTACAGGTATAATTAGTTCCTTTTATAAACTCTGCGATTTTTTCATTGAACGATTCAGTATATGTCTCCAGCCAATTGAACCAAATTCATGAGAAGCCATAACAAAAACCAGATAACAGAAAGAAAATACTTCGCTTGTCTCCATCCAAATACTGAAAAAATCTCGGGAAGTAGCATTGTTGTTGTTACTAATCCCTCTCTGTCTAGCGGCAGCTAGACATCGTCCATGAGCCCACTCAACCTCAAGAAATCGAGAGCAAGCAAAGGATCCGTCTCGAAAGTCTCCCTAGATAGGCGAAGACAAGAGAGGAGGTGTATTATTATATTTAACCCTAATGACTCGTCTCAGGAAATCGTGGATCCATGCCAGTGCCCTGCCATTGATCCTTCCATATTCATGCAGTTTGATAATTAATTTGTGCTTCCACACTCTGTCAAAAGCCTTTGACAGGTCCAAGAAGACTGCCATAGAATGATTTGTCGGCTTATTGTTTTGTGCATCCCTGATCTTCTGGAACATATAAAGGACCTGGTCTGTGGTGCCATGTCCTCTCCTAAATCCGTACTGGGCCCCATCCAATAGGTCGTTCAAATCGAGAAAGTATTTTAGCCTAGCCAGAATCATTCTCTCCATTATTTTACAGATGATACTCGTAAGGGCTATAGGTCTATAGCTTTCTGGTGAGCCAGCCTCCTTTCCAGGTTTTTTTAATAGGGATTATAATGGCTCTTTTCCAATCCCTTGGAAGTCTCCCATTTCTCCATGATAGGTTAAAGATGTCCAATAAACTCTGCCTTCCTACTGGTCCCAGATGCTCAATCATTCGTCCATGCAACCCATCCGGGTCAGGAGATTTAGTCCAATCCATCTGGGACGGGGCCTGTTCCAGCTCCTGCAACGAGAATTCCTTGGTAAAAATGACCTCTTTAGAGTCAGTGGTACGGCAATCTTGAACCACTGCTCTAGCCTTCCTCTGAGTGTGCCTATCCGTCTCCGAAAAATCCAGCGAGCCAATCTTTTGGTAATGTGTCGCCAACGCGTTGGCTGCGTCTTTATCTTTGTGGGTCATATAACCTGCAGGGTCCAGAATTGTATTCGTTTTTCCGACATAGTATCTCCTCTATTCAAACCTTTAGCAAATCTCCACAACCTGGAGTCTGGCGTTTTTGGGTCTAAGTTTCCACACAATTTCTCCCATTTCTTTCTTTGACTTAGCGCATATGCTCTTTTAATCACTGCATTGACTTTATTTAATTGAATTCGTTGATCTTCCGTCATTATCCCAGTACTGTTCCTGGTTGATTCCAATGTATTCCTCTTTTCCAGCAATGGCCTAAGCGTTAAGAAGTAGCATTAAATTTTATAATCTCAAGTACAAAAAGAACAATCCTTCAGAAAATAAAAGAAAACAGCATAAAAAGAAAACTTCTTCTGAAGGAGAATTGAATTTGTCAGTACCTGCATATAATCACTTCCATAAAAGTCTATATGCATTACATAAACAATATATCATGCAGTAGTTCCTATTTTGTATTAAACAAAAACAGAAAAAAAATCAGATTTCAATCTAACGAGTTTGCAGAACAAAGTCTATTGTTCGATTCACATTACCGTGCTTCTAATGATAACGCTCCTAACACGATAAAAAATTGTTTGGTTTTTTCACGCGTCAATCTAACGATATGACTTATTATATTGTGTGTGGTAGTTGTCACATCAGGATTGGCCTGCACAAATTAGCTTCTTTCGTATGTGAGATTGGGCTTCTTTTGGAGTTGTCCATCAATTTTCAGGTCGATTGCAAACATAAAGTCAGTACTCTTAAACATGGCGGCGCAGTTGCAAAGAAAAAATTTCACCATCACCTGGCGGATATTGAATTATAATTTCTTTTTACAAGATTGTAGTTACTGGATACACAGTCCATGGTTCCTCGTGGACACTTTGGACAGCAACAAATGGGGTTTACGATTATCACCTGCAGAAGGACTGCAAAATGAATTTATTTGCCTAGCCATCAGTAATGAAAAAGTAAGCATGCTTACTGACGATATTAATTTTGATTACTGCTTTTCCATATCTTCTGATCATTCTTCTTTACCGCCATTTGTAGCATCATCTTCTCATGTATTCCTCGACGATTTGAGCCGTCCGTGCATATATGTGCCCAAAGATAAAGTTTTTGAACAGAAAGCAGGCAGATTTATTCCACCGGATATCATGACCATCAAAAGCCAAATATGGAAAAGAGAAGGATCTCTTTCTGAGGATGGAGAGTGTACGATGATTACAAAAGCACAAGTGGAACGGGTATCTTTCGTCGGTGTGGTGGAAAATTTCAGCGATTTGACCTCCTTCAGAAAGAAAGCTCTCCGTATTAGATCCGCATCAGTCGAATGTCCACTATTTTCTATGAATATTAATCAGACTAATGGAGGAGTAATTTTTGTGGAAATTATACCTTGGGTTTTCGAAAAAATAGAATACTGCAAATGTCTGTTGAGCTTTTTGGATAATTCCGGAAATGAAACAGAATGCGGGTATGATGAGTTTTTATTTCTTAATACAAAACAACAGAGTGCTTGGAAAATTCCATTGCAATTTTCAAAGAAAAATCTGATGGAACTTCGCAGGAAATATTTGCTGAATGATTGCCTATCTCTCCAATGCGAAATAGCATTTTCCACAGGAAAATACAAAGGCAAAATTTTAAAAACTAAATACGCGGTTCATTTGACTAAAAGCATTGAACGACCAATTTCTGGCATGCAAAAAAACACAGAAGTTTTTAAAGAAGATAATCGACTCTCGTTAACAATGCAAAACGACTTGATGTCGTGGCTCTCCAAAGGTATGTTCTGTGACACGAAGTTACAAACGGCTACAGAAACATTTTTCGCTCACAAACTCATCCTAAGTGTGAGATCTCCTGTTTTCAGTGACTTGTTTAATAACAGAATGAAAGAAAAGGTTATCGACTGCGTTCAAATCGAGGATTTAGATGCGGAAACTGTGCGGCGCTTTCTTTTGTTCATGTACTCTGACTGCTTAAAAGATCTTGACCTAGAGAATGCAAAGAAGCTTTATTTTGCTGGAGAAAAATATGAAGTCTTCCCATTAAAGTGTAAGTGCTCCCACTTCTTAGAGAAAAATCTCTGTCCATCTAATTGCTGTGACGTCTTGATACTAGCAGATAAATACAGCGATTCCGACTTAAAGAAAGCTGCACAAGAGTACATCGCACAACACGATAAAGAGGTTCTTGAGTCTGATCAATGGAAAAGTTTAGAGGAAACGAATATTAATTTGGCATTTGAAACATTCCGCATCATGTATAAAAGAAATCGGAGAAACTCTTGGAATGGAACAGCTTTCCCTTTGTTTTAAATTTTCCTAATTTTCATAACAAGGTATGAATAGAATTTTGATATTGATAATTTTTAAACTTTAAATTTTTGAAATATTTTTAGATGATATGATATGAAAATTTTATATTGCTTTTTCTTCGCATAAATGTTTGTTTTAGACGTCGACTGATGAGGATTTGTCTATGGTAGAATTTGTTTATTGCAAAACAGATTGATCACAATTTCCTATGTCCCAACATTTTTATTCAAAGTGCTAATGAGATTTATTTTCAGATTACTTTGCCTGATGATATATATTGGTCATTAAATCTTGGTATAAAAAAATTGCTCGTGCAAACCCCCAGTTTGCCTCGTTTTTGTAAAGAATCTGTTCATCATATCCATAAATAATTGTGGAATGTCATTGTTCCAAATCTATGCACATTGCTAGAACTCTTAAGAAATACAGCCAAAAGAAAAAAAAATGCTTTAAAAAGTTTCTCGTTTCAGTGATTTTAGTCATTAGTTAAAATTTTAACAGTCTACATACATTCTAAAAGCTTTGGTATATTTATTTATTGCGAGTCTTATTCGAAATACATTACTACTCTACATTTAAAGCAAAGAAAACGATATTTTCGATGAATATCATTATACTTGGAGAGTATGCAAAAGAACGTCTATTGTTCTTTTAACATTATCAAACCTACTGATAAAGCTTATTACAAGAGAAAAAATTGCCTTTTATCTTCTATACGTCACGTCAGTCTGATGGTGGCTCTTTATGCTGCACTTGAAAGATATCATATCAGAAAGAGAACTTTCCTACAGATCCAACTCAAAATATTTTCTATACTTAACTTTTAGTTATCATAACATCCCTTTCGAACACAAAGGTCAATACTGGTGTATTGATAAAGGTGCAGGGAGAATGTTTCGATATCACCTGGTAGATATCGAATTATAAATTCTTTTGACAAGATTGATATTATTATGTTTATAGTTCCTGGTACCTCTTAGTGTCTGCTGTACAATGACAGGATTCTTGTGCAATCACGGAAATAAAATCAATCACTAAGAATTCATTGGAAATTTAAACCGAAGGTACCGTTTCAAAGAAAATAAAGTGCTCTAAAACCCTCTATGACTTGAAGACTTAGTTTCTGAAGGGTCATCTACATTTCGAAATATGTACTAACTTCGAACTTTTCAATGACAACAGCCATTTTAGATATCGTAAATATACGCAGCCTGGCAAAATTAGTTTAAGTTTGGCCGGGTATAAGTTTGATTAAATTACCGCTATTATACAGAAATATATCGACATTTTTTGCATTTTTACAGAGAGAAGGTTCGTCTCTACAGTGAATTATGTGAGTTCTATGGCTCCCTTCAGGCATTAGTAGTAGACATAAATCAAGTGGAATTTTAAAAGTCATAAAAAATGCTGTGACGATTTTTTACTATCGATTACTCCTTTACGCCTGACTGATTTACCTTATTGAAAATTTCTGTAAGAATTTGAATTTCGTTGTGAGCTATGCAACGTTTTATATTTTGTCTCAATTACTCTGATACTCAGTCCGTTTAACTGTATAATGAAGGTACTGGCTATCTGAGGCTTATCATTTAACTGAGAGGAAAGCAGTTTCATTTTAAAGGATTAAGGCACTAAAATTAAAAATAAATGTATTTGTTATTTTCAGATTTTTGTATGGGGGAAAGTATTCATATGAAATGAATCATTAATTATTCAGTGAAATTTTATAATGAATTGAATCAATTTAAAGAACGATCAATTTCAACATGACATAAGCTTAATTTATTTAAGCTTCTTTTAAAAAAATTATATTCATGTTCTTCTTGGAATATGTCTCATAAAATCTCTTTTTTCATAAAAAATGTCTTGTAAATGCGAATATTTTCATTTTCGAAGGCAAAAGAAATTTGTTTCAGAAAAAAATGTTTTAAATGTAGAATAAGATTCAAATTTTTCTGAAGGTTTTTTCCCGGTAAACAACCATTCAATTTGAAGGTCGACATTTTAAAGAATGGCTCCTTTTTTATTCTAAGAGTTAGTCCGTTTTTTATTATTTCATAAGTGAAAGACATATTTATGAATGCAACAGATTGATGGTATTTCGAATTATTTAGAATGGAAAATAAATTTGAAATTTCGAAGCTTTATTCTCTAGGCTTTCTACCGGATTTAATCGAGGGTTTTTGATTATCCTTTAAAGGACTGTTTTTTTTTTACTAGTAATGACATATAAAGAAAATATTTTTTTGGATTGAGATTGATTTAAAAAAAGAATTTCAATTAGCTTATTAGATAAAATTAATTTGATTAATTAATTAACCAATCAAGACACTTTGTTATGGTTTGGGATTAGGAATGGAAACAGCTCTACCTATAGAAACATCTAATATCCATATATACAGGAAGACGGACTTCCAAAAGACGTATTTCTTGAAAAATTTTATACGAATCTTATATTTTTGTGCAAAACTCGCATACCAAGTTTCATTCGTCCATTATGTTCTGTGTTTAAGTTATCGTGTTCACAGGCAGACAGACAAAATTTAAAAATTAATTTCGGGGAGAAAAAATTGAAACTCGGGGAGGTCAAAAACGTAGAGATTCATCAAAATTTTGAGGTCGAACTTTTTTACAGTTGCAATAGTTTCTCGTACACGAGAAAGGAAAAATTCCTCATCTCTTCTCTAGTAAAATTTTTCTTATTCACTTAAAAATTTAAGTTAACATGCACTAAAGCACCGTTTGTACGTTTTTATTTTATACGTCTTTTACATTTATACGTCATTTCATCGCAGTCGCGATTCATTTTTTATTCATTGTAATGATAACGTACTTCGTTTCTACGACGCAAAGTTTCGGTTCGACGTCGTTTTCCCCGTTCTAAAATGTGAAAATTTCCTGCTTTCTAGTATGTGAACTTTGATAAAGATATCATGACTTCGAAATTATTCACAATTGATGAATTAATAGAATTTAAATTATCTGGTACTGATTTAAGCGATGATTAAGAAGTTATTTCATCTTTTTTTAAATACTCAATGGACTCCATTGAAAAAGTTTGAACTTATTTCTGTTGTCAGAAGGTCAGAAGAATAGTGAAAAAGCGTTTAATGAACTTGATTCGACCTGCCTGCATGCACATAAATCGCATAAGATATGCATAATTTGTTCTCAAGATATGCAATAAAGGTATGATTTTTCGCACTTTTATGATAAATGTTCAATTTTATAATTTAATTATTGATTTCCATACTATGTAGTATTATACTAGTACTATCCTAAAAAGACTTTAAAATTAATACTTTTAAATGAATTTGCATTAGTATCATTAAATTTATAATAATCAAAGTTGTTTATTGAAATTTCGATTATACTTCTTTTCATTTATACTTCGTTTTACGTCAGTCCCTTGATAGACATATAAACGGTGCTAAAATGAGATAAACACAATAATATTCGTTCCCCCAAGATTGGCGTCCGGATCATCTAATACCCCCCCTCCCTTGCTCTCCTGGTCTCTACGCCATTCTCGTCATACGCGAAAAAGGAAGTATTGGAAATCTAAAGCTTTTGGTGACTCGATATGTCCGATAAAACCATTTTTGGAATTATATCCGTCAATCTGCCCATGAACACAAGGCTTAGGCATAGTATACATTTCAAGCTAAAAGTATGAAATTTGGTATGTGGCTCTTAGACTAAAATTACAGATGCGTATCAAATCTTGGATGAAGTCAATGAACGGGAAGTTTGTCTGTCCGTGTCCGGAGAAACACGCTAACTCAAAAACACAAAGAGTAAAATAGATCGTATTTGATAGCCAATCATAAAGTAGAGGGCAAAACTGCATATTCGATTCTCTCCCTATAAGAAGGCTATAAACATAACATATGCAATACTGTAGAAGGATGCCAGAAATCGAAGACTAAAAGTGGTAAGCGATTAAGTGCCAAAATTTCAAACATCGTTTTTCACGTTTAAGTGTCAAATGAGCAATGCCTTATAGTGTGGTAAATGTGAAAAGTGCCTGGTTGTCCTCTTAGTAATTGAAAGGAACGTAGTAACAGGTCATCAGAGTGAAGTTACAGTTACCTACTTCTAGTAACATACGGCTAGTTGGATATACGATTTCTAACATTTTCACTTTTAGTCCTCAATTCTTTAAGAGAGCACTCCCGTTGGCCCATTGAAAATGATGTAAGCACTGTTAGGGAGATTTACGCGAACTACGTCAAATGTGTCGGATCAATTTAATTTGCAATGCATTTGATATATTGCAGCAGAAAAAATGGTGTTACATCCCATCATAGTGTAAGATATCGTGCAGTTAGTTGTTAGATGATAATCAGAGTTACATATGGTTAGATGCTAAATGGCATACAAAGTTAAATATCGTAATGTGACTGTGATATCTTATGAATTTATTTCATTGACACGACTGTTTGGTTTGGTCAACCAAGAAGATTTCCTGACGATAACTCCTAACCTTTGGTCGGGCGCATTAAATGTGTGAGAGGAAACACACATATTTTTGTGCATAAGTGCGAGTTTTACTGAGAAAACGTGTGGTATTTCTAGTAGTTTCCTGGATGTATGTGAGGGGCACGTTAATATGGTAGATGAGTTGCGCTCCATTGTGTTTGTATTTTTGTCTCAATATTTATCTTTATATACCTGCAAAAGTTCGTATACCTGTGTCCCATTCTGTAATTCAGTGATATTGATCGTTATTTCCAATATATTGCTTAAAAAATGTCGAATTATTTCAGGTTGTCAATGATAACAGTTGTCATTGCTAAGGAACCTGACGGAAAACAAACTTCAACTCCCTCCTGAATTTCCGGACATTTTGTTAGTTGAAATTGCAAGGAAATACAAAAAAAGTTATTTAAAAACGCAAATATAGCTTTGTATGACCGACTAGTTCAGTTTGATAAGCTTTTCCTTAAGCCTAGGCAAAAATTCCATTTTTAGTCTCATAGATGAGTTACGCCCGAACGTGTTAGCATTTGTATTGCGCCCGACCGAAGGTTAATTACTTAATGCTGTAATTTGACAATGACTTGCTGCACTAATAAATATGAACATATATTATGTCTTATTATGGTTATGTGTTCATAGATTAGGTAGCTTTACTTTAATTAGATTATATTTAAATTTTGTGCTTTGCAATATTTATTGATTTAGTTTTTGATAATTATTTTTATTTGATTAGTGATGACTTTGATTACTACATTTGATATTATTTACTATATATAAATATTGTTACAAACATGGAAAGTCGCTTCCCAGCAATGCAAGTCTTATGGTTGGGAAGAGAGTTTTACAAGGTTAAGCATGGAGTGACCTCAGCGACTGTTATGGTACCCCTGACCTTGGCGACAAACTTGGCGACCATTTTGGCGATTTGGCGATAAATTTGGTGACCTTGGCGACAAATAGATGAATCCCGAAAATGCAACCCTTTTCTCGATATTTCTACTAGGGAAGGGAATACACGAGAAAACACCATGTGACGTAACGGCCTGTCGGAGAGAATATTTAAGGACGGCGACTAGATCAGAGGTGTGTTGTTCGTCTGGGTCTTTTATCGACTGGGATCGCCTTGGAGTACGAAGGTCTTTGGAGTTCTACCCGCAGTGCGAGCTGGTGAGTTGAGCGCTATTGAAGGTGCAGTTATGGTCTACTAGTTAGTAGTTATTTGCTGACTGTTTGTGTTGTTAAATAACAAAGTGCTGAACTGTTATTACCTGCGAATTGCTGTCTGTTTACATTGGTAATCTGTGCAAGAACTATTGTTTCCTGTTGTGCTACGTGTTTTCCTGTATATTTGTAAATAAATCTTCATTCTCCATTATCCTGGGTGTTGGACTGTTTACACCATACACCCACGGTAAGACTTTGTGCAACAATATATAATATATTCTAATATTTAAATTTTACTAATATAATGAGAACTCATTTAATATTTTTTTTCTTTTAACATTTTGTTAGTGGATTAGGCAAGAGTACCAGTTCAGGTATCGTCCTCGTCTTTTGACCTTGGTTCAAAATTACGAGGTCCGTCCTAAAATAGCCCCCTCGTTGCTTCAAAACGGGAACGAAAAAATTGGTTTATTTGGTGATAAGTATGCCTCCCATGGTCATAGTAATTGTTAAAGTCTAATAAAGCAACGAAGTAATAAAAAACAGGTTAAATAAAAACGTTTAAAAGCAGCGAAAATGTATTAGGTATAACAATTGCATCTGCATATTTAAAATAATTGGCAACAACATAGGACTGGTTCCCCAGCCCCAACCACTGAACCAATTTCGCCGATTTTTATTTCATATGAAAGCTTATGACCTCTAGATATGTCATCAATGGTCGCCAACCCGCCACTATTCTCCATTTTTGAGAGAAATTGAAAGATACTGCTTCACTGTGTATTGTCTAGGCAGTGTTGGCAAACCTATGACCCGCAAAAAATTGCAAAATTAAAGAATATCAAATATTTTAAGTCGACCTTTATTTTTTGCTCTTTCACTTGCAAACGTAAAATCTGTGAAACAAAAAGGAAACGTAAATTTTTTAGAGGATTTTAAAAGTGAGAACAATAAATAAAATAAAATAAATAAAAAAGGTCAACTGCCAGGTTTTTGAATTAAAAAAATTTCGGGGTTTTCAAATTATTCCTGCCGTTTTTACCAACCCCCCTTTTCCAAGGAATGCCCCTGACTTAGTGACCCACGGGTTAGTATTAAAGAAATAATGAACAAAATTTGATCCACTTCTCAAAGAGGTTCGCCATCACTGGTCTATGGGGAAAAACCTTAGGTGAGTTCGAAGTCTCAACAACTGGACCAATTTCGCCGATTTATTTCGCCACTGTAAGCATAGAACAGAACACCACTTCATGCCCCCGCTACTACAATCTTTTGGTTATTTAAACCGTGTGGCGGACATGAAGTGGAAGAGACATCTGAAGACGCTCCTTAACTGTCTAGCAAATAATGGCGGAATCAGAGAGATAGAAAAGGTTACAAAAATACAAATCTAAAATTCTGGATTAATATACAAGAAACTAAGAGGAGTATCATATAAAACTATATACAAACAAAAACAATAAAAATGAAAATAAAAATTTGAAAAAAATGGGTATGAAATGTACAATAACAATAAAAAAGAGAGAAAAAGAAAAGCTAAACAAATGAAGAAGTCCATGGAAACAAACTAATATGCGAGTGTTAAAGCACGCGTGTGTCTGTTCTGTTGATTGTTCCTTCCTCCATAAAGTGAAAGTTCTTCCGTGTAGAAGCGGAGAATAGTTCAGGTGCGCTGTCACTTCGACGAAGAGGACGTAACAAATTCCCGATGTCGGCTTACAGAAAATGGAAAAGGCTTGAAGTGGAAATTAATCATGGATTTATTCGAAAAAGCTCTTGAAATTCATTAAGATGGTGTAACAATCGTTGGATTTTAAGTCAGAAGTCTTTGTTTGAAGCGATGTTGCGGAAGCAGATTGGCTCATGTTGCTGTGCCGGTTTAGTCATGTGGAAGGATGCATTCAGACTGCACTCTGTCGCATAATGCGAAGGAATGCCGTTTATGTTTCCACATGGGCAATTTGTTGTCGGGGCAAGGGTAAACCTTTTCCAGGTACGAGGGAAATGGACCGTGTCCTGTAAAAAACAGGATTTCTTCCCTTTTCCAGCAGCATGGATGAGTCCAGACTCTTGGCAGGATGTTAAATGTGGACCTCCTCGAATCTTCATCTTCCCAGTCTGACTGCCAGTCCCCCATCATTTTTTTCTTGAAGAATGATTTCAGGAAGGAGATCGAAGCCTTAACAAATAGTGGGTCTCTATCAGACTTCGCAGCTTCTTTTGTCAATCTGTCCGCATCCTAGTTTCCGTTGTAGCCCACGTGAGCTTTGATCCAAGAGATATGTATATCATTATTCGTAATAAGGCTCTTGCAGATCTCTAGCTGATGCGTTTCTGCTTCTTGGGTTACCTGCCCCCTGGACACTCGCCTGATTGTATACTAAATGATGATTGGCTGGTCAGGGAGGATGGTTGCATGGTCTGTTGCGTGTTTTAGGGCCAGCAGTTTCGCCTGGAATACTGTATTGTGTTCTTGCAGTTTTGCTGACCATCTGTAGACTATGTTCTGCCCAAACACAAAATGTTGCCCCTACACCTTTTTCGGTCTTCGAGCCGTCCGAATAAATTCGGGTGTCCGATGTTATGCCTCCTCCATCTTCCAAAGAAATCTGTTCTTCCTATGTAAGCATAGCTAACCAGTTAGAATACACATTTCTTGCGCAGGTTTAAAATCAACATACACATTAAAACAGCAATTCTCAGACAGATTATAATGCAAAAAGTTGCACACAAATAAGTAAACCTATATAAATAAAAAAGAAACGTCTTTTTTTTTGTAGAAATCCAAACTACTCAATAAATTTTCTTCAAATTTTGCTCACAAAAACTAAGAAGGATGAGGAAGGTTCGTGAATAATTAATTAAATATTAATTCACTGCGTATGCGCAGTTCAATATCTTCTGGGCTAAACAATATTTGTAGCTTATATGGAGAAAATTAGCTTTCAGCAGTTTTTAAAAATCGTTTGTTTCAATTGATATTCTCATTTTAATTTTTTTTAAAGTTTCAGACAATAAAAGTATTTTGTACATCATAATATTTTATATGAAAATGTTTTTCACATAAAAAATATTAGACAAATATTAGAAAATAATTAGACTTCTCATAACAGAAGTGGTTGTTTTCCGGATAGAGCCGGAACTCCGGGTTTTTTTTTTCCATCCGCAATTTCCAGATAAAAAACGACAATTAGAATTGTCTTTAAAAAGTTGAGAAACCAAAACGGTAAGTATCATAGTGAAATGATCCAGTGAAACATATATTAATATTTATTGAATTCGAAAAAAATATTCTTTAAACTTTGATACCATGTGTGAAATTATGTTTTTCATGTTAATTTTCTTTATTATTTGAAGTTATTTTTGACTTTTTCTCCATCCTAATATTTATATCTTTGACATAGAGTCACAGTAAACCTGAAACTCTCATAAGTAAGCAAAATTTGACATCATAATAACGGCAGAAAAAAACTGTATAATATGCCATTGTGGCATGGTGATTTGAAGAATCATGTGTTTTACGGGGCAACACATTTGTCATTTGAACATTTTCAAAATTGAGAGACCCTTACAAACGTCATGTGGCCGAATAGTGGCAAGCCAGACTAACAACTTGTGAAACCAATCGAATTCAACCCATAATGTAACTTAAAAATCTTCTGCAGGTCTGAATTTTTAATCGAGAGTTAAAAAGGATTACAAACATGAATTTATTTTAAAATGGTTTTTAATGAACAGTTAGAATATTCTTCTACTAATGGAATTAGAATGCAAATTAAAATAGTAAGAATTATAATATTTTACTTGTTCAATTACAATGAAAACAATCTGCCGTAATGAAGTGTTCACACCTAAGTAACAATCAAGTTCAAATTAGTTTAGTTATATATATATACTAGCCGCCTTCGGCGACTAGCTTGTTCGCCGGGAATATGATTTCAATTGAATCTTGCATCATTTTATTTTCATGGTTCTCTTAATAACGTAATTTTAAACTTAAGATTATGGTAGATATTTAACCCATGTTCTATTTGTACCTCTTCTGTTCATTGTCTACATAAATTTTCCTAATGGAGTCAAATAACTGACCACGTCATGTAACCTCTAATTCCATGTTGTCGGCACTATCTTCACTTTATTATTCCTCTTGTAAAATATGCATTTGATTTCAACATTAAAATGACACAGCACATTTTATGGCCAGCGGCATGTTAGATGGATCAAAACATGCTGAGAAAAGAATGAAAACTTAGCAACCATAACCATTCAGCTTACTGGATATATTTCGTAATGTAAGCAAAGCAATATATCGTAGAGCTTGATTTACAGATTTCATCTGGTTTCAGAAATAAAATATGAAAGCAAAATGCGTTAGGATATTATCTCAGATTACAACAATGAAAGAGAAACATGCAATTAAATATTTGCTTAAACAATGAAGAAAGTTTGAGTTGCGCTGCAACATCGAAAAGTATTGCTGTAAATTATGCCAAAAAAATATTTTTAAAAGTTTATTAAATTCGAGAAAACATTGTACGACAATTTAATTGATATCATTGGAACGGTACTTTTTTGAACTTTCAGATGTTGTAAAAATAAAATTATTTTTTGTACTGTAATATTTTCGGAAGTTACTAAGGTAAAACGACGAAATTTTGCCTAATTTTTAATTAAAATTTCTAAAAAAGCTCCGAGGTGCACATTCCCATTCTCTATTAATCCATCTCTACTAATAATAAAGGAGTGTGCGTGTGTCTGTGTTGGCGCTCTATAGAAAAGACCGCTAGATCTAGAACAACGAAATTTTGCACAAACATACCTTGGAGGGTGGGAATATGCACCTCTGACCCTCTTTTTAAAATTTTAATTAATTAAAAATTAAGTTAAAGACTGGCGTTTTTCCTTAATAACTTCCAAACGTATTACAGCACAAAAATTATTTTATACCATCTGAAAATTGTGAAGAATGTATGTGTGTTGGCGCTCTACAGGTCAGACCGCTGAAACTAGAGCTACGAAATTTGGCACAAACATACTTTGGAAGGGGGGGATGTGCACCTCGGAGATCTTTTTTGAAATTTTAATTAGAATTTTAATTAATTAAAAATTAAGAGAAATTTCGGCGTTTTTCCTTAATAACTTCCGCAATTATTACAGCACAAAAATTATTTTTACACCGTCTGAAAGTGCAAAACATTACCTTTCCAATGATATCAATTAAATTGTCGTACAATGTTTTCTTGAATTTTAATAAATTTTAAAAAATATTTTTTGGTATAATTTACAATAATACTTTTCATTTTTGCAACGCAACTCAAACTTTCTTCATTGTTTAAACAAATATTTAATTGCATGTTTCTCTTTCATTGTTGTAATCTGAGATAATATCCTAACACATTTTGCTTTCACATTTTATTTAATCAAAATTTTTGTGAAATATGTAAACTAAGCTCTACGAGATATTGCTTTGCTTACATTAAGAAATATATCCAGTAAGCTGAATGGTTATGGTTGCTATGTTTTCCTTCTTCTCATATAACGTAGCATTGGCCATGAAATGTGCTGCGTCATTTTAATGTTAAAATCAAATTCATATTTTACAAGAGGAATAAGAAAGTGAAGATATTGCCGACAACATGGAAGTAGAGGTTACATGACATGGTCAGTTATTTGACTCCATTAGGAACATTTATGTAGACAATGAACAGAAGAGGTTCAAGGTCACTTAACCGTTAAGAACGTTGTTGAGAGAACTATGAATATAAAATGATACAAATGTAATTGAAATCATATTCCCGGCGAACAAACTGGTCGCCGAAGGCGGCTAATATAATAAATATTTTTAAATACTTTCGAGATTTGTTAGTGATTGTTTTGTCTTTGTAATATATTGGATCTAGAGGTGTTTCATCAACTGTGAAGCTTATTGATGTTACCTGAGATTATAATGCAGAAAAATATAACAAATATAAAATAAATACTGTAATTAAATCATTTTATTACAGATATGGTAATTCAAGCTTTTGTGCTTCAAAAATTTCTTAATGATGCTTCTTAGGATGTATTTTCTATGAACTTACTTTCACCAATAATGAAGATTTTAAAATCATTTTTATACAACAAAATATCATGGAAGCATATAAAATATCAGTTTTCCTTCGGAAGACACTGTCTATCAAATGTATTTTATTATATTCAGATATTTTTTCCCAAAATCGATGCGATAAAATAACATAAATGAGAGATATTTCTGAATCTTTTAAATTGCAGATAGCATGTCGTCTCAATTCTCCGAATAATATTTTCTATATATTATTTTTAGAATGAAACAATTGTGATGTTCTCTATTTTATCTTACACATCACATGAATTTAAGTTTCAGATTTCCAGACCTGTTAACACGAAATAGAAAATCAACTAATCAGCAGAAAAAAATATATGTTAGCAGTTGAAACTTAAAATATGAACAAAGTAATGTTAATTATACCACATTTTTCTCTTTTGAGCCGTTGCTCGTGCTTTTGTTTTTCTAAAGAGCCAATGTATCGTAAAATCAAATACACAATTAGGACAAATTTGGGAAACATTGCTAGTAGTTTTTGGGAAAACTGAAAACTTAAGTGAGCTCGAGATTTTAAATAGAATATCGCATCTCAAGACATAAGGAACTACCAGGATAATGATAGAGATAATTAAAGAATAAACCATTAAAATTAATGATAAAAAACTCTTTTGGTGTCGCAAGTTAAAAGATATTAATATTTCTGTGCATTATTAATACTATTCACGACAGCCTGCGTTAAAATCAAGTAAAAAGACATTAATTTTTTTTGGCTAAAATGAGAGAGAAATAATGTAGTATTTCAACTAAATCTCACCGTGGACAAAGACATGATACAAAGACTGTAAATGTTAATATAGACTAAACAGTCTATATTAAAATTTAAAAGCCTTTGTTAGAATTTAAACAAATTCTAATATAGGCTGTTCAAATTTCTACAGAGACTGTTTAAACTATATAGACTGTTTAAATTTCAAATTATGCCCAAAATCAAAGAAAATAAAAGATTTAAAAACAAAATGATTTCTTTTTGCTATATTTCTAGCAATGTGCATAAATATAAAACAATAAAATAATAAATTATTTTGTATGTAATGAACAGAATCGTTACAAAAGTGAGAAAAATTGGATGCTTGTTCAATTATTTTTTATATAACGATTAAATATCCAATTCCAAGTTCAGGTAATCTCAAAATACATTCTATCAGAAATTTAAATAAAAAAATGTTTGAACAAAGGAGATTACCCCTTCAATTTTGTATCAAACAAAATATGCTGTGAACAAATCTTCATTTAAATAAGTACAAAAGAAACATTTCCATGAAGAAAAAAAATCATTTCCATACAGAAAAACGATTAAAAAAGTATCCTGTCATATCATCTAAAAATAATTTCAAAATTTAAAGTTTTTAAAATGAGCATTATCAAAATTCTATTCATACCTTGTTATGAGCACAAATTACAAATTCAAAAGAGAAGAAGGAGTTCCATCTTTATTCTAAGAATTTCTCCGATTTTTCTTATACATGATGCGGAAGGTTTCAAAAGCCAAATTGGTATTCGTTTCCTCTAAGAGTTTCCACTGATCAGACAGAAGAACCTCTTTGTCGTGTTGTGCAATACATTCTTGCGCGGATTTCTTTAGATCGGAGTCGCTGTGTCTATCTGCTAGCATCAAGATATCGCAGCAATTGGATGAACAGAGATTTTCCTCTAAAAAATGGGAGCATTTGTGCTTTAAACTGAATACTCCATACTTGTCTCCAGCAAAATAGAGATTCTTTGCGCTCTCGAAATCTAGATCTTCAAGATTATCCGAGTACAGGAACAATAGGAAACGACGCACCGTATTCGTATCTAAATCATCGATTTGAACGCTGTCGTCAGTACTTTCTTTCTCATTGGTAAACATGGCTCTGAACACAGGCGATCTCGCACTTAAAATGTTCTTGTGGGCTGGAAATGTTTCTGTTGACGTTCGTAGCTTCGTATCAAAGAGTAGGCCGGTTGAAAGTAAAGACAGCAGGTCGTCTTTTACTGTAGATATGGAAGGATTCACTTCTTGAACAATTTCTTCGTTATTTCGTACGCCAGAAGTCGCTTGTTCAGTGCATTTAGTCAAAATAGCAGCATATTTGGTTTTAACAAGTTTGTTTTTGCATTCTGTGAGAAAAGCTATTTCACATTGAAGGGATAGACAATCGTTCTGCAAATATTGCTTCTCAAGATCCATCAGATTTATCTTTGAAAATTGCAGTGGGATTTTCCCACTATTCTCTTTTCTCAAAGGACGATATGAAAGTTCTCCTTCCCCACATTTCACCTCATTTCCTTTGTTATCCAACAGGTATAGCACACACTTGTATAATCGTATCATGGTGCCAGATAATGGTATAAAAAATTCAATGAAAATGATTCCTTCGCAAGTCATACCCATATTCATAGAAGACAGAGGGATTTTCTCAAATGCGGATCTAATACGAATAGCTTTCTTCTTATCAGGTGTCAATTCGCTGAAATTTTCCACCATTCCGACGAAGGAAATCCGTTCCACTTGCGCTTCTGTTGTCAGCGTGCATTCTCCATCTTCAGATAGGGATCCTAGTTTTTTCCATATTTTGAACTGAATTGTTATGTTGTCAGGTGGGAGCAACTCTTCCTCTTTCCGTTCAAATACTTTAGCTTTAGGTATAAGGAATGGTGGACTCCGATAGCCTTTCTGAAATGCGTGAGAGGACGATGCTTCAAATAATGGTGAAGGCGAATGTTCAGAAAACAAGGACAAATCATAATCTAATTCAATTATAACAGGAAGGCTGCAATATTTCCCCCTTATAATAGTTACATACATGTACTCTTCAGATTTTGGCCATATTAGATTCAACCACAACCGAAAAGAGGTGTTGTCCAAAGTATCTATGCAGATCGAGGGACTGGACATACCGTTATCACCAACTTGCTCACAGAATTTGCAGTTTTCTACTCTCCATGTGATAGTGAAACTTTTCCTCTGTGAGTCCGCCGCCATTTCAGATTGTTGATTTTCTGCTCGTACTTATACGAAAAATGAAATGCCAGTCCAGAAAAGATTTCATATCAATGAAGAACGAATCGAACTTCATTCAAGGAGGTTCCCTTTCTGACTGCGTTATGTACTACACCATATCATAAGATAAGCGTATAAGTAAAGAAAACATTTTTTTTTTAAAAAATTCTTGTAGATATTATCTGTGGAAAATGATAACGTGAAAAGAAGACAGGTTTTCTCCCTCTTGCTTTCAAAGTATTTTGAAATTTAATCTAATCATTTCTTTGTTGGTTTTTATCAAGTTCTATGAAAATAGAAAAATTGTGTGCAAAACAGAGTATCATGCGGTGTTGTGATTTTTATACAATTAGTTTTAATTATAATTTGAATCCTTGATTTTGGAGCTAATGTATTTTTTTCTTACTGCATTATATTTATTGTATATTAAAAGAAATGCACAGGAATATAACTTTTTACAACCCTCCCCCCCTAAAAAAAACACGAGTGGTGAAGTACGAATTTGAGATACGAAACAAGATCTTCTAGTGTCTTTATTTGTATCCAAACATTTTGAGACAATTCAGGATGAAAAAGATAAAGAAATTTCGAATAAATAACACCTTCTACAAATTTTTTACTTTCTGCATATTTGATTTTTAAATTTTTAGTTTTGTTTCGATAACAAGCCTTGGTCATAACCAGAAAAAAATGAGAGAAATAATTCTTCTCAGTAATAAAAATTGTAAATCAATTGGAGATAATTTTTATTCTTAGAATACATATTTCATCAAAATTTATAATAATATATGACGATTTTGTGTGATCTTTCATTGTTTAGAATGTTAAAATTTTTCTAGTACAATGCCTAGCCAAAATAAAAAAAGAAAGTCGCTCTTTCTAATATTTAGTCGGGCAATATGATAGTGAAACCTTTCCTCTGGCACTCCTCTGCCATTTCGGACAAGGCTGGTGTGAAACTCACGGATTTGAAAATTAAAATTCCAGTCTAGAAAAATATCTTGTAAAAGTGAAGAATGAGACCAATATCTACTGGGAAACTCCCTTGCTGATATATTAGCTTTCATGCGCTGTGCCCTCGCACCATATCAATAGATAAACATATGAATGGAGAAAAGTTTTTTTTAAACTTATTTTGTATACGAAGTGCTATCAATCATGACTGATTTCGGGAAAAAGAAATCCTCTTCCTCTTACGCTCAAAGTATTATGAAATTTAATCTTATGATTTCTTTGTTGTTTTTATCCAGCCCTATAACAATTAGAAAAAGTGTGTGTGAACCGCAGGAACATACCGTGTTATGAATTTTATACATTTAATTTTAATTATAATTGCAATTCTTGATTTCGTGACAACTGTCTTTAATGTTTTTACTGGATCAAATTTATCGTACTTTAATGAAATATAAAGGAAAATGCATTTAAGAAGAATATCTTTTTAGAAAACCTTAGCGACGAAATATTTGAGATATGAAACAGAATTTTCTGGGATTTTCAAATGTTTCCAAACATTTTGAATGAATTAGATAAAGAAATGAATTGGATAAAGAAATTTCGAATTAGTAACATCTGCAACAAATTTTTTGCTTTATGCAGATTGAATTTTGTGATTTTTACTTTTGTTTCTATACCAAGCCATTTCTTAATCAATAGGATAGAAAAATGACGGGAGACTGTCTTTTTCAAACAACCGCTGATGTTAAAGGCGTAGGACTACTTCACACGCGTGACTCTTTTGTTTCTCGAAGTTTCTAGGTTTCTCTTTGTTATCGCGATACTCTTTTGCTTTTTGTTCCTTTTCATGCTGTTTCTTTTGTTGCTTCTCCTGCTTCAACAATTCTTTTCTTAACTTCTCTATATCTCGTTTGGCATCTCGTTGACATTTCCTTCTTTGTAAATTTACGTTTGGATTCATTATTGTATTAAATTTGTCGAAACAAAATTTTCAACTCAATCACGAAATCTCGCTCTCGAAAACGCGGCAAGCGAGAGCGACAGCTGTGCGCGCGCACCTCTTGCGTGTGATGTCACCAATTCATTCGTATTTTTCTCAACTTTGTGACTCAGTAATCGCTGAACTGCAATTCCGATTTTCAAATTTATTTTTGTAACTTCTATTGTTACCCTTTATCTCTAAACTAAGACATTAGTTATGTTTTTAACATATGCAGTTACCGAGATATAGAGGATCTTCCATACAACGTTTTTTGTGGCGTTTTGGCGTGTGAATCAAATTCCTTCCTGAGACCCCAATGGGAGGAACGTAGTCCTACTTTAAAAAGAGAAAAATAATTTTTTTTCATAATAAAGATTATAAATAAACAGGACAAATTTTCTTTTCTTAGTGTATATATTTTATGAAAATTTATATTAACATGTGATTATTTCGTGTGGTCTTATGATGAATGTAGTGCTACACTTCCGTTAGTACATACGCTCAATAATTTATTGAATTATCTCTTACATTTCACCAAAAATTCGAATTTAGAAAGGGAGAGTACGATTAATCTATTTTTACTCTATGGTGAAGCCTTCTCAGATATTGGTTGCTTAAGAAAAGTTTATTCACAAAAAATTTAAAAAAATAGGAAATGCAGTTAAAAATTGACCTTGCTTTATTTTTAAATACTGAATCTGCTGATATTTTTAGCACTAGAACAACTAACATTGAATGCATACCTATTTCTACCATGATAAACCAATTCGAAGGGTATTTGGGATAATACTTTTCTATTTTTTAAAATTTTATTTAATATTTAAGCAAATAAGTAACTGAAGTAACGTTCAAATATTTCTTCATTTACAACTGAATATTAGACCCATGAACTGAATTATCGTTCTGGATGCAAATCTTTCTTTTAGAAACACATATTTTTAGTACTAAACCTATCAAGCTTTTTTCAGCTTTGCAATAAAAAATTTTTTACATCTATCCTATTCAACATTTTCTCTTTGGGGTATGTTCTAGTCTTGTATGGGGCCGCAGTGACTTTGTGTTAAGGTCTAGGCTTTGGGGCCGGAGGCTTCCATATTCGAAACCCAATTCTATTGAAGATCCGCTGTGTATGTGGGACTGGTGCACGTTAAATCTGTGTCGTATATCAAACATCCTCCTGCTATTGTGTTGTGGAAGTTTGGAGATGGGGGTGCCAGTCGAGATGTTGTCCTCGCTATCTGATTGCGGTTCAAAGTTCCGTCCCAAAATAGCCCTTGTGCTGCTTCGAAACGGGATGTTAATATAACTAAACTAAATCTAGTCTTGTATTGTTGTTAAATCTGTTACTAAAATATGATTGAAAACTGTAAAATTCGCCTTTAAATTCTTAACAATGCATAACTTTGTTTACTAAGTATTTTAACCTAAAACAAAAATTATTGTTAAAGAATAATTACATCGTGAGAAATGTCTAGGAAACGGGAACCCTCATTTAACATTAGAGGTTTTAAATTTCAACCTAACGTAATTCATAAATGGTTTTCTCAAAATTATCCAATTTTATGTGTATTCTAGATAATTAAATACATTTTTAAATACATATTCGTGCTGCTATCTGAAAGAATCGAATCTAAATTTGAAGACGAACCCATGCATGAGAAAAAAATTATACAGTGGTCTCACCAAAGTCCTGAGCTTAACGACAGCTGCATGCATAAAAGTGGTGTCAATGTAAAATAAAGTGGCTGTGAGATGAGACCCTTTTCAGCGCCATCTAGCCGCGAAAATCGGGCTTAGAGTTCTTATATCGAAAATGGTAAGAGATTTGGGAATCATATAAATCATAAAGTTACACAGCATTATCGACTGAGTACAAAAAGATTGGTTGCACACATTATTGCTAAGAATCGAACTAATTAAACGCACATTTATCAGGTCGCGATTTTTAAATTAGTGATGTCACGAGTGGACTGCATGCCCCTGAAAAGGCCAAGTTCGGAAAAATTATTTATTATTATGTAAGTTTCGAATTATATGCTCATCCGTACTGGCCAACACCTTTGACAGTAGATGTTGAGAGAGGTTACACGTGGTGTAGCAGCTTCATCATGAATCGTTTAAGTCGGTCATTCACGGCCACTCCGGGTCACTCCGATCCCCTACTGCACCTACTTTTCCCCAACCTTCAAAACGCGATACCCTGCCTGCTCCGATTTCCTCTAGAGCGAGGGAGACTCAACCCCCTCATACGTATCTACTCCGGTCGCATTTCAACATTTATGGCCTGGAGTCTAAATGGAGCTGTTAGATATCCAAACTTCAGTTCCGCTCTTCGGGTTTTCACGTTGACGACCGATTTTGGCGTGGATCGCGCGAATTTGAATCGAGTGGAACGCTCGTGAATGTCCAACCTTAGAGGTCCAGCCAACGTTCATTACAGACATGATATCGGCGAATGATGTATGCTTTTTGCGTAAAAACGTGTACAACAGGCAGAACAGGTGTAGGAAAACACTCACCCAACAAGGCAACTCAATAATATCTCCGATGCTGGCGGCAATGTTTCCCTTGACATGTTGTATAGTGCGCAGCGGAAATTCCAGTTCAATCTTTCCAAATGTTCATTATAGCAGCAAGAACGGTAACTGCGCCTAATGACAGGTAAGTGCTAATCTTCCACGTTTCGTAACGTAGAAGAAGGAAGCGCTTATTGTTTTATGAGCTCAGTTCTTAAGACTATTGTGCGCGTTGAGGCTTTTCTTTTTAAATCGACGATGCTTTAAAATTTTGCAAACGATTTATTTTCTGCACCTCGTAATGTTTTCAAGATAAGAACTCTAACTCCGAATTCTGCCGTTAAGTGCACCGTAAAGTATCTATTGCATAGCCAATTTACTATACCTAGACACCTTTTTTATGACTATAGCTGTCTCCGCTCTGAAGTTAAGGGAAAGATGGTGTTCTGGAGTGCAGTGGTCACCATTTACACATTTAATAGAAATGAATTTTTCTTCGGCGTCTGACATTTACAGTTTTAGTATGCAGTTATAAGTTTTTGAATAACGAACAGCTCTCAAACACTTTTTTTGATGGACTGTACAAAAGTTAGTTTTAGAAAAATTGTGGAATCATCAAAAATTACATTATCATTTTTTCTTTTTGTCTATAAGGTGAGGAAAGGGATAAGCAGCGAGTTTGAACTCATCGGTTCTTCACCCCGGACATGCGATTGCTGAAAGGTAAGTGTCATAACAAATTTAATCGCCTGATAAATTTGGTAAGTTCAAAATTGAATTGAAATTTTATACAAGTTGCATTTCAATAGGATTTTCTGGATCTAGGTTTTGTTGAAGGGTAAAAAAGGAGAAGATTAGGATTACCAAATAGCACTAGTCAGTTTTTAGAACATTTTATTAAAATTTATGTAGAAGTGCACGCAGTCAAATAGTTCAGAAAGGACATTATTTGTGGCATGGGAAAATTGAAAGCGAGCCTTTTATTAAACTGGCAGGAATAGACTCTCTCAACTTTCGCGTATTCTGGCACAATATAACGCGGTTTGTGTTAATCTTCGTCGTATAGAGAAGAAAAGGAAGTAGACTGTTGCAACAGCATCTCCTACCGTAGGTCATTTGGGTTCAACATTTAACACTTACTGACAATTTGGGTTCAACATTTAACACTTATTGACAGTTTGGATTCAACATTTAACACTCTTTGACAATTTGGGTGTGAAGATCACACGCAAAATTTATTTTTTCTAGTTCGTTGCATTTTGGAATTATAATCCCTGTTAGCACAAGATATTTAATTATATCTCCACGATGTCGCTACCATATTTCGAATGCCGCACAACATCGTAAATATATCGTTTGAATATTGTCGAGCATTGTTTGCTAATAAGGGTGTTCACATCTACAGACAAACAATTGCACAATCTGCCCTTTTGACGGATTTTGCCCATAGTTAGATACACATTTACCTATCTGGTGTAAAGATCCTATACTAAAATTCCCTTATCCTGCTTGTTGCGTTTCTGAATTGTCGCGTTCACTTATACACAAACAGACTGATCAACAGAAGTCAACCCTTTTTTAGATTTGGTCCACAGTTTAATACTGATCTAACCATAGTTTCATCCATCTAGCTCGTTCCCAGATAGCACGTACGTTTGCAGCAAGTTTGATTTTTACTTGATATTACTTTGTCATAACAAATTTGACGCGTCAAGCTTGAAACGAACTTGTGGCAAACTAACAAGGCAGAATTGCCACCCTCGCTTGCAAAACGAGTTTTCCACAAGTTCACCGTGATAACTAGCGCCACTCCTCCTTCAATTCAAGCTTGCTGTGAGTTTACAAAACAAGCTTCCTGCAAAGATGCAAATATAGCACAATAAAGAGATAATTATCTTTGTCTCTGTTTTAAAAAAAACATCTAATTTTTAATAGCATCTCCTAGACCGTCCTTCTTTTTATTAATTCAATAAATCAATGATAATTTGTAAAAAAACTAACTTTTGTATAAAAAAATGTTGAAGTATTTTCCATCTTTTTACTAAATATAAAACTCGCACTTTAAAGAAAACTATATCGCCTTTTTCTTAATGTTGAAATTTTAACGTTTATAAACAAAATTAAACCTAAAAACAGTCAATGTTTGTTGAAATAAATAATAAGTTTTGTCCCATTTTAAAAGTAATTACTTTTGAACTCTAATTTCATAATTTATTCTACTAGCAAAACGTAGTTATTAGCGAAAATCGCTCTCTCTTTGACTTCAAATCATATTCTCAACTCCAAAAATGAATGATAAAAATAAATAATATCAGTGTAATCGCCTATTCTTCTCAAATACAGATTTTCGTATTTTAATCTTTCCATTTTTTAAATGTACCATTCAAACTCCTCCCACACTAGTGAGGATATTGTTTCTGCTATAACTAGCAAGCATTGACTCTAGAAATGATTTGGTACAGAATTAAAGACGATAAATGCTGAATTTCAATTTCTCTTTATCTCTTTGTTGCAGCGTTGTTTTATATTAGATTATCATCCAAGGTTTTGCAGCTATACGAAGGCAGTTTTTGGAACATACCTCGTAATTTTGAATGTTGACAATGGCGAGAACAAATGAGTTGTCATATTCTCCAAACTTCCATCCCACCAGCAGACCATTTGGTCAGTTTCAGTTTGTAGCGCGACATATATAGAGAAATTTTTAGGCAAATGCTTTAATTTCTTGAGGTCGGTAAGAGACAGCAGGACCTGAGGTCATAGAATTGTTTTATATAAATACGCAGTCTATATAAGGAGGGGTTCACGGAGGTTAAGGTTGGGTGGGGAGAATCTTTCCAGACACTTGGTCTGTTCTGTGAGACTTTGGATTTCATTCTATGAAATCTTATCAGACCTGGTATCTGTTATACCGGACACCAACTTTGAACAACTCCTATTAATTCAATAGTGTGACGAAACTGCATGCTGTTTTAATTTGATTCTCGATTTTTAAATATAATCGTTGCAAGAATCTTTCGTTTTGGCATAGGAGATCATTTTAGTTTTTTAGTTTTTCCAAAAAAAAAAAATCGAGGAAATCATCGTCCTTTTCAAAATGAAGTTCGGTGGTAATTTTGTTTCAAGTAATTTCTTACTTTTAATCCTTTTCACCATTTAAAGGCTTCCTATAATATTTTATTACCCTTTGACTTCAACCATTTAAAGTAAGAAATTTATTGTGATTTTTGCTTCTTTTTTTTTTTAGTTGAAATATTCGGTGTGTCCGAAGATGCCACTTTTATGGGATAACTTTTTTTAATTTTTCATCGACAGGCAGAGTTTCGGTATGCTTTAGCCTTTGGAGTATACGAGTACATCAAAGGAAGAAAAAAAATTCCATTTATTTCTAGAATCTCTAGAATTTTATTACATTTAAAGTTTTGAACCAACTTGCATCCATAACTAAAAGTTACTGCGTACAATTTCAGATCAATGAAAATCATTTAGATAATATCGCTTCACAAGTTTTCACAGAAATAATCAAGGAATTACAGATAAAGACATCAATGTAATCAGGACTGTCTTATCCAGTAGGCAGTGGGCTAAGAGCCCAGAGGCGACAATGATCCAAAGGCGCCAAATTTACTACACTGATTTTATTTAATATTTTGGTCTGTACCAGAATTTAGTTTAGTTTAGTTACATTAACGTCCCTTTTTAACGCAACATGATGGTTATTTTTGGGATGGACCTGGTCATTTCGCGAGTCAGATAACGAGGACAACACCTGAGCTACAGCACCTCCTCTCTAAACTACTGCACCAAACCAACGGATCTTAACTAGAAATTATTCGATTATAATTTTAAATATGAAAAAGTTCACATTTAAATTATATGAACTTTGAAATCAGAAGACAAGTGACTTTTTCTCTCTCTCTTTTGAGATCTCAAATTATTTTATTTGGTAAAGTATTTTCTTTATGGTATTTTTATTTTTAATTTTCCTGAAGGCCTCAGGCGTTCAAATTCATGTGCTGATTCTGATGACAATTAACTCAGCCCAGGGCTCTGAGATTTGTTAAGACGGCCCTGAATGTAATAATATTGGAGTTTCGAACTTAGTCTGTGTCTACTCTCTATTATTGCCGTTGTATTAGATTAAGTCAAGTTTTTTAAGCCACAAGAGGGCGGTTTTTTGAAGGACCTCGTAATTTTACTAAATGCTGACGGATGACAGAGATGCCAGATGCTGACAGATTACCAGGCTGTGACGCAATTCTCCAAACTTCCATTTCACCAGCACATAGTGGTGCAGTTTTTTGGTTTGTAGAGCAGGAATATATCAAAATTTCAGAGCACGGCAAATGGGTATTTTCTTTAAGGGTCGTAAGAAGACCGTTTGGGACCCATGAAAGCATAAATTGTTTTTTAAGCGCAGTCTAGTTTAAGTGAGCCTTCGGATTTCTTTCTGTAAATCTTGCTTGCTCTTTATCTGTCTGATTTTTTAGATTTTTTTTTTATGTCTAATTCAGGCCAGGTACCATTACATCTGGTACAGGTTATTTTATTATTTTCCCATGCCATAGATTATTTTTAAACGTCCTTTTTTTCATTAAATTTTCAACTTTAAAGTGATTTTAAAATTTCATCTATACATCATATTTAATTCGATGAGTTTAGTTTAGTTATATTAACGTTTTTTTTGGAAGCAGCTTACGAGGGCTATTTTGGGACGGACCTCGTAATTTTGAACCACGGTCAGATGAGCAGGCGACACCTGAGCTTCAGTACCTCCCTCTCCAAACTTCACACCACCCAACGGAGGATGTTGACCACTACGTATGATTTGAGTAGCAGGCCCCATCCACACGACGGATCTTCCAGTAGTGGGTTTCTTATTATGAATGCTAATCAGAATGTATTGTAGAAAATGACACTCTTCTATTTCTTATAGGCTTTGACAATGTATGAAACGCCGGCATTCTATCTAGAATGCCGGTCATTTTCAAACGAGGTAAATGAAGTATTTATTATATACTTTTCAGAGCGTGTATATAATACCTAGCCATTCTATAGAATGACAAATGCTATTTAGGCAAAGTATGAAAAGATCATAGGCTCTATTATTTACAAGACCGTGCATTTCACCTCGAAAATGCAAATGTTATTCCTGAAAAAGATAAAAAATGCCGTGAAAATCTTTTTATTCAAAATACGTAAAATTAAATTGAAGTTACACATATTGAAGTTTCTTTTTTTTGGTAAAGAAAACGAAATAGAAAATGTGAACCTACATGTTGTACATCAAAGATCATTTTATTTTTGATTTGCATAATTTTATTTCTTATAAATTGAATGGACGATTTCTTTCATACTTGCTTAGCATCGTTTGGGTTTCAATAGAATGGCTAGAACGTGCGTGCCTTCAGTTTCCTGCATTCTATATTCCGGCCAATGGATTGATTTGAGCTTCCAATTTTTCTTTAAAAAGTATTTTCTGTAAAGAATGGTTCTTTCAAGGCATAATTGCGACTCTTTTTATGTTAATATTAAATAATATACGTATAAAAAAATTAAATTAAAATTTAACTTCCACGATAAAAAAATCTTCACAGCAATTGTCCTTGAAACTTCAAATTCAACAACTAAATCTCATTAGAAACTTGATATTGTTCTTTTTTTTGTTAATTATGCTCTTTTAATTTTATTACAAATTAAGCATATAAAATATTTGAAGTCAAGCATACTGCCTGACGAAGAAAGAAAATGATAATTTATATGTAAATGTTTTTAAATCACTTATTTTACTTTAATAATTACTTATATCTTATTGATTATAATTACGGCTATTGTAAAATTCAAAATAGAATGAATTGAATTGCAGTGTATTTTGTTAACTTAAAAAGGAAAATTAAATAAATTTAGCAAAAAAAAAATTATTTTAGACTCAATTTCAAAATGCATATTTCTGGTTCGAGGTTGCAGACTTCCGGTCTCAAATTTTATTTTTTGATAAATATAATTCTAAAAATGGCTTTTTTTACGGGAAAAAGTAGCCAGACAAACAAAACATCCTACTATCATTTTGTTTGCGATGAAACACGTTTGGTTTATGAAGGAGCTTATTCACCACCCTCTTTATTCACGCGTAAACGAAATTACTCATATACGATTAAAACCATAGTAATACGCATGCGCTCTATCGTCAACATTATGTAGAGAAAGTTACCAGATTCAGTCAGAGCGCATGCACTGGCATTTTCAACTCTGGGAAGGCAATGCAGGGTAACAAAGACCGTGACAAATCGCTTTCGCCGAGTTGCAGATGTATTTATCTGTGTTGGAAGTCGACGTAAAAAACTTTTAGACGACCACGTTAAACTCTGCGAGGAGGCGATAGATATCAGCTAATACATCATTCGATTCGATTCATACGATTTATTTTAAACTATTTTTGATTTCATTAATTTTTTTGAGTTGAGAATGTAATTTGAAGTCAAAGAAGGCGATTTTCTAACTGTAACTACGTGTTATAGTAGAATAAATTATGAAATTAGAGTTCCAAAAGTAATTACTTTGATAGGACAAAATGTATAGTTATTATTTTTCAACAAACATTGACATTTTTTCGATTTAATTTTGTTTACTCAAATGTTAAAATTTCCACCTTAAGAAAAGGCGATATAGTTTTCTTTAAAGTAAAACTTTTTAGTAAAAAAGATGGAAAATGTTTCAATTTTTTATAAAAATTGGTTTTTACAAATTATCATTGATTTGTCAGATTAATAAAGAAGGACGGTCAGGAGATGCTATTAGGATGTTTTTTTTTAAACAGAGACAAATATAATTCTCTCTTTTGTTGTGCTATCTTTGCATCAAGCACTTGTTTGCAAAGGAGGATGGCGCTATTTGTCACACGGTGGGGAATTACAGCAGGCTTGCGTGCAAAGAAGGTGGCACTAGTTGTCTACGGCAATTTTATACAAGTTCCTTCAAGTTTGACGCGTCAAATTTGCTATGACACAAGTCAAAATCAAACTTGCTGCAAACACGTGCTATCACAGGTTATGATAGAGACAAGATAATTAAAAAGCTAGCACTTTCAAGAACCAGGTTAGTTTCTCCACCTTCTCGTATTCGAAAAGAAAGAGTAATTAACCCTGATAAACAGTTTAGTTTGCAGCAATCTTTGCAAATCTGGCCCGAGCAAGAGTGCAGTTGAAAGAAGGTGGAAACAAGTTGCTTACCAGAGCGACGAACAAGTTTGTCGCACGTCAAACTCATTGCAAACCATAGCAAAGGTAAGTACGCAGACGAGCCTTGGATTCCTAACCTGTCACCTTGTAGCCCACTAAGTAGCGAGACCTCAATGAACACGAATCCTTCAATATATCGTGCATCTACGTTTTATTTTAAACTGTCTTCTTATTAATTTCATTAATTTTTTTGAAGTGTACGAGTTGAGAATATGATTTGAGGTCAAAGAGGAGTTCGATTCGCTAATAACTATGTTTACTAATTAGAATAAATTATGAAATTAGGGTTCAGAAATAGTACACCCCAAAAAAATATGGGACTGGGGATTGTTATTTTTTCAACAAATATTAACTACTTTAAGTTTAATTTAACATGGTTTTCTTTTAAGTGCAGTTCTATATTTAGTAAAAGAAGGAAAATTTTCAAAAGTATTTTTTTTATGAAAAGACCACAGTTAGTTTTTTTTAAATTATCATTGGATTTATTGAATTAATAAAAGAAGAACTAGAGTTGCTATTAAAATCGGATGTTTTTAAACGAAACAAAGATCAAAACCAGATATATACAGCTGTATCAGGAGTCGTGGGTATTGTGTAGTATGACGTATCAACTTTGCAGCAAGATTGTTATTTTGCAAGTGGTGTGGTCAATTGCTATCTTACTGCAGGAGGTTTGTTACAAATTTGTCTCGTAAGTTTGCCATGACAAGATAATATGAAGAAAAACCAAACTTATTTTCAAATGTACATCACCAAATTAATTGCCCGAAAATTGAACCTCAGGATTTTTTTAATGTTTCGAAAAAACATTTTAAAAAAATTGCTGCCAACGAAAATTAGAAAATTGGACGATTACGGTGGATGAAATTCGTTATGTAGTCTTTATAAAATTTTTAAGACCTCTACAGAAAAATTTTGAAAGTCAAATGATCTGCTGCCACAACCATTCGTGTGCATGTGAACATGATGATTCAAAACTACAACCCAAATAGTATTTTAGTTTTGCAGCAAGCTTGCTCTACAAACCTGCAAGCTTGCAACAAATTTGACATGACAAAGGTACAAGCGTGAAACAAGCTTGCAGCAAATTAACATAGCAAGCTTCAGAGTCACCCGCGAACGAACTTGCAGGAAGGTTGTCGCGGTAAAACATAGCAAAAGCTCACGAACACAACCTCAGTTAGAACTCGCGACCTGGCCGCTTGCTAAGTGGACGCTCTAACCCTCGGCGAGATAAACTCCGGAAGGAGAAGATAGATTTCAGCTGTGCTGTCGTTCAATTCGATTCGTAGCCGATTTATTTTAATTGTTTTCTAGGTATCATTCAT
>BGPR01014736.1:5931-16403 GCA_013235015.1 Araneus ventricosus
ATTTATTTAATAAATAAACTAAATATAGTACAAATACAAAAAACTTCATTACAATTTTAATTAGACCTACTCTAACAAAACTAACTCGCAAGAATGATTCAAATGTAAACGATATTAAACAAGTTAGAAAAAGTTTAAAAATAATTAATCGAATTTCTAATGTAAGAACTAAAATTTCATTGTCAAGGAAAGCATAAAGCTCACAGTAAACAGTTATTCCAAACGGAAAAGGCATTGTTCTTAATGTTATAAGTAGCAATTTCATGATGAACTCCGGATTCCACATTTAAATTGCCGCGGGTCAGTTTATGTTTAGAGAACATGAATTAGTTCTATTGTTAGTTATTAACAATTTTATTGAATTAAGATCAATACATTTTCATTGCAACAAACGGAAATTCGTTTGAAAATCACCCTCGTGAAAGAGGATCTGACAGCATTTGAAAAACTGTTACAATGTATGCGAATTTTTTGAATTTTTTTTTCAAAGAAATGAAGAATAGCTACAAATAGCGCTTGCTATTCACTGCGTAACAGAAATTACGTGATGTTGCCAGTTTTTATTCTGTGTGTATTTAAGCTTTGAAAAGACATAGTCTTTTGTAGCTAACGGTGATTCTTTAAATAAAACAGGTTTTGAATGTATGTCATGGACGATAGTTAAAATCCCCAAGTTTACGTACCGTTTTGTATATTTGATATCAAAATAATTCCGATCATTAAGCAATCTTCTGTTTAATTTCATTGTAAGGAATTTTTTCTGTTGAAAAACACCTGCTGTCATTGTGTTTGAATAAACAGTCGATGTAGGTTCATTTTTTAAAAATAAAACCTCAGTCTTAATATGCTCTGACATTAAATAATAAATATTTTATCGTTTGATATGTGATTTTGATTGTTAATTTTATCATGAGATATTTGAATAACTAACTGACTTTGAATAATTGACTGTTTAACGAAAAGGCATAAGTCACAGTGAGCCGCTCGATTTTATCTAAAAATATCTTTTTGACATTTATTGCTTTTATATTATAAGACAAAAAAATATCTGGAAAAAAAATGTGTGCTTTGTTAGGACATTAAGTTTCCTTTTTTGTAACTTCGCAACTGTAATTTTATTCAGTTTGTTACGTGCTTCTAAATCTGTAGACTTGTTTTACACATCGTGGTAAAATAAGTCGTGATAATAATTTTTGAATGAAAAATACGAAAATTCCCTAAGGCAGGAAAAATGTTCATAATCAAGGTGGCTGTCTCCAGAATATAAATAAGGTGATCATAAACTAAGCAACATTCAAAGATAACCTGTTGTGTTTTGGAAAAGTGTGACAAATATATCGTTAAAATAAATGTTTCTGGTACCCTCTGAGTTTATTAATGTGTAATTTGATAAGAAAAAAGTACAGTTGGACCTCTATTTAACGAAGTCGCTAAATCCCGAAAAAAAATTCGTTATGTGGAAAATTCGTTAAATAGAGATTCACCTTCTAAAATACTTTAAACTACACAAAACAGATTTTAAATTCATAAACACTAAATATTATTAGAAAAGTAATTAATCACACCTATATTTTGTAAATTAATATCTATTTGTTTTATATATTTTACCCATCAAAAAGAAATCTGCCAGGAAAACAAGAATAGAACAAAACATTGTCCCGGAATGTATTTTCAATTTTAAAAAATAATTTTATATTAAAATTAATGAATTTTAGCATTTCATCATACGAAGGTTTGTTTATTTCTGCATCATGATCATTTCCATCTTCGTCTTCATCGCAATTCATTGCTGTATTGTTTTTAATTTTCACACTGTCCACTTCAAAACTGCCTCATCCACATCTTCATAGACACATGCTTTTAAACGTTTTGAACAAGAATTCGATGAATCACAATTTTGTATCTTATCACGATTTTTTTTATTATGGTTGATAAGCTGTTTGGCGGAATACCAAATTTTAAAGCAATATCCTTTTTTTTTCACGCCTTTATCCACCTCATGAAGAATTAAATTTTTTTTCTTTGATGCTCAAGCACTTTCGCTTTGACATTTTCCAGCTTCAAGGTCATTGATCACCATAAAATGTGTTAAAAGAAAGAATAAGTGTGAAATTTTTAGAAATATTTTGAGAAATAGGGAGAAAAAAAATATTGGATCACAAGAAAAAGTTCGTTAAATAGAGAATGCACTTCGCTATTTGGAGGTTATTGTACGAAGAAATTCGCAAAATAGAGATTCGTTACATAGAGGTCCGACTGTATATGCATTTATTTGACATATAAACATCAGATATAAACTATGTTGTTATTGGTTATGTTGTCCAATTTGTTCCTCGGCAGTTTTCTTGGCTTCCATCACTCTCAAGGAGCTGTAGCCACCTTGCGGCAGAGTCGCGATTTCGAGTTTCGGGACACGATTGGGCGAACACAATATCTAATTCCATAGGGAACAAGCAAGCGCTCGCTGGTGTAGTGTGAAAGTTTAAAGAAGTTCTGGCTAAGGTATCGTCTTTGTCATGAGGCCATAGTTCAAAATTACCGGTTCACCCTTCAAAGTGGGATGCTAGTTTAACTAAACTAAAATTAATTCTGACAAGGATATTATTGGAGAGAGAGAGTTAACATTATAACTTCTGCCCTATGGCGTTATCTTCGATAAAGAAATAAATCTGTTCCAAAATAACCTTTCGAGTTGCTTCAAAACGGGGATTTAATTTAACTAAACTAGACTAAATCTATAAATCTGAACATATAATCGTTCTTCTTTATTTATTTAATTTTCCTGTGCTTGTTCAAAATTATCCTTTTCTACGAAACATCAATTTACTAGATTCTAAGAATTAGTTTTATCTATTTTAATAAAATAATTTTTTACCACTCAGTTGGGTTTTTTTTTGTCTTGGATTCCAGATTTATTATCAGCAGTGGAGTTCATCTCCCCTCACGTGATGCGACTCTAAATATGTCGCGCTAATTTAGTTTTGGAATCCATAACAGGAGAAAAATAAAAGGAAGTGACGTCACAGCAGAGCATATAGCAACATGCAGTTAGTTATATGCTAGGTTCCTATCGATGCATATTGCCAAATGCCAGATGACATGCGCCGTTTCGTTTGCCATGTGACTAAAGTTACTAAATTGACTCTATTGGAACTGTTCTGTTAGGAATGAATGAAAACGACGAATTTTACAATTCTTCCTAATGAAAACAAACCTAATGTCAGATTTCAATGAAAATTGGGACGGGTTGGATATCCAACTTTTTGGTAAACGCCAGGCTAATTCTGATCAGTTTGCACATTAACGATCGGTTTTGGCGTGGAGCGCTCGTGAACCAGCTTATAGACGCCCGGTCGCATATTTACAAACCCTACCCTGATAGAACTGAGGCAGGAAATTGGACAATATGATTGGCTCGCTTCGCCGAGAGCCGATGACGTCGTTCTTTGCTCTCGTATGGAAATTATAACAAAACAAGCCATTGAATGCGGACTTGGAATTAGTTTAGGTTTCTGTTGCTAGGACTACAACCTTAAAAATAACCCTTTGGCTTACAAATATTACAACCCTCGGAAGAATGTTTTCTGTGCTCAGCTGTAGGAAAACAGAGAAAAGTAGGATGACTCTTGTTTTGTTATGATTGCCGTACGCTACATGCGAGAGCTGAAACCGACGTCACTGCCCCTCGTAGCCAATGATATTAGCTGATTTCCTGCCTCAGTTCTATCAGGGTAGGGTTTGTAAATATGCCGCCCGGTCTCTACGCCCACTGCCTGATTTTTGATGGAATCTCGTCTCGAATGCATGAGCTTCCGACCCCGGAAAGATTTTGTGCGGCAGAACAACTATCGGAAGAGTTGCAAACGAAACGTACGGAAAGTTGGGTCCGAAATACTAAATGGTTGAAGACCGCTGGTGTAAGAATACAAAAGATCCATTAAGGTCATGTTCAGACAGATGAATCGGACTTCTCAATCGGATGATCCATGATCGGATTGAAAAAAATCGGATCCTGACAGATTTATGGTTCCAGAGCATGCGTTTCATTCAAAATGCATTTGATACTATTGAGACAGTCTTTAGTTGTACGAATGTCGCTGCCGCATTCAACACCCATTACATCAAACCGTTCTTGCGTGAGCCTTGCTTTGTGCCATGGTGTAAAATACAGGAAAGAGTTTCGCTGAATTGTTGGCAAGTTACATTGAGAAGTATAATATGTAGTATACATACAAGGTGACAGAGTACCTTGTGACAATGTCAGCTACTCCAACAATCCAGAATATTCGAAGTTTAGATTCAGCTAACAAAAAAATTGCGAGTCAAATGCTGCGAAAATTTGTTTTTTATAATATATTACTTTAATCCTAACGTTGAAACTAAATAATTATCTGTCAGCCATTTCTTAGTTTTAACTCTAATCAGATTTCATGTTTATTTTAAATAAGAATTTTTCTGAATTTTTAGCAATTAATCGGCCTGGTGACATATTTCCGTAATTTGGTAGCAAAGTTTCATCCCTTCAAATTAAATTTTAAATTCTTAATTTAAAAAATTACTTATTCTAATCGGTACTATATATCCTGCACTATAATTAATGCTAAACAAACAGGTTGAGAAACGTTTGCTACAGGATTTTCAAACATTTGTTCATTTTTGCGAAATCGTTCTGTAGGTACGTTTGTTTAAAATTAATGTTACTTTTCACTGTTTTGTATAAGTGTACAAATAGTGCAAGCGTCAAAAAGTTCGCCCTCGAAATTTTTATGAATCTCCACGTTTGACACCTCCCTGACTCCAAAAAGGCCACTTTATGTCTATAACGATAAATTAAAAACAGAACCGCTAAACGAATTAAATTTTGTACGTTGTCTTCTCAAAATTTTTTTTTTTTGGTTTTAGCATAAAGTTTTGGATAAAATCCGTCAACGTGAAGTCAATTTATCTGTTCGCCAGTGTCCATGTGAACATATAACTCAAAAATGTAATAAAAATCAAAATTAGCTAGATATATGAAATTCAACATTTGATTTTATCCCCAGAATTGTAGATCTGTATCAAATGTTTGAATCGGTCCATCAGAGGACAAAGGTCCACAATACGTGCTTGACTTTCTTCACCATACTAAAACGCTAAGCAAGAGAGTTCGAAGCGAGAACTCTCCTGATCGTTGCTTTAAATTACGTAGCATGATTGTTAATATCTTTTCGAACTTCAGTACGATATCAATTTCTTCCGATTCTTTAAAAATGTTCTAAAACATTATTCGATGTTATATTTCCTTCCAGCAACAAGGAAACCCTTGTTGGAAAGCAACTGTTACAGGAGGGAGAAGATGGAGAAAATTCTGCTCCATTAAACAACTTCGCACTAGAACCATTGCATGCTCCGACATCTCACTAGATCCTATGCCACAGCAATATATCTATTCCATAGATATATTACTGTGGTGAAAATACTAAAACATTTTCGAAAATTTCACGGTTTTAGACAGGGTGGCGCCAGTGGGGGTACCGAGGTGCCAGAGCCCCCTGTCTGGGATGCTGTGGCCCCCGCCCTGTCGGGACAAATTTAGTATCCCGTTCAAGCAATAGCGGCTATTCAACTAATCTTAATATAAATAAAAGCCATTGTGGGTTTGTATGTTTGTATCTATGTTCCACATCCCCTCCTAAACCACGGCACTGATTTCAACCAAACTTTGCACACTTATTAATTAAGACTAGGGTAAGATTACTGTCAACTTTTTAAAGCGCAAAAGTTAATTAAACAGTCAGGTAATTAAAAAGTAACCGAAACCGTTTTTCCGCTGTAAGTTCGGAACAAATTATCCCACGAAAATTATTTTTATACCATCTTAAAGTTCAAAATTTTACCTTTTTAATGATATCAACTTTATATCTGTGACATTTTTCCTTCAATTTTTATTAATTTTTCAAAATTTAATAAAAAGTTGACACGCAGACGATTTTAAAATAAATTAAATTTAATGATACTAGAGTTGATACTGATGAGTTGCGAGGCAACGGTGTAATTGCTTTGCATTATTTTTTTTGTTTATTTTTTTTCAAATATCGTTTGGCAATGTTTTCATTGGTTCTTAAAGAATTCTAAAGCTTATTTAATTAGGTTAAAAAATCACCGCAGAGTTCATATTACCTGTCATTTTTACCTGCGTTTCCTAAGAAATAATAAATCCTTAATAATGTATTAAATGAGAAAGAAAGAAATGCAATAATATATTAAATGAGAGTGTCTGTCTGTCTGTTTGTTACGCTTTCACAGTCAAACTACACGTGGAATAACTTGTTTTTAATGTCAAACATCACGTGATCATAAAGCAAACCGCGATTATGTGATCTTCCTGAGAAAATAAACAAATAGTTTATTTATGGAATAATAACTGAAATTACTCAACTCGACGCGTGATTTTCATTTTTCGAGTTTGCAGTTTATTTAATTTTAGTTATTTATATTTATATCTTTTCCATATCATATTGATAAATTGACGTCAAGACAGAAATATATTGATAGATATGATATAACTGCAAGAGTGTTTAGATTAAAATTTAAAAACTGATGTTAATTATAACTAAAGGAAAATATGCGAAGATATAGTATTTTGTTTTATGTATTCTTTTGAATGGTAGAAGTGGATGACTTATAGCATGATGGATGGTATATTCCACAGATTATAAGGGCCTGATGATACCATTGAGTACAATGATGTAATTTACAGTAACGGAGAATATATGAGGAATAGAGAATGGTTGTTGAATTGGTAATTTTGGCACTGGTTAATGAAAGTTTAGGTCAGATAAATAAAAAAAAATGTCACAAATGGAGGGAGGTATTATAGAATATCTACCTGTAGATACGCTAATGGCAATAACACGTAACATCAACTTCTTCATATAACAGATAACAAGCTCTTCAACTCCTTAGAATTGCCAGGGGTACCTTCCGACAAGCTGAGATTAAAAGTCGGTGTGCCAGTACTATTGATACGTAACCTCGATGTATTGAGACTACGCACGGTTACAAATTGCACACCTAGGTCCAAACGTCGTGAAAGTGTTTAAAACGAGAGAGTGTTTTAATTGCACGCATTCCGATAATACCGAAGGATTTATCATCCAAGTTCAAAAGGTAACAATTCCCTTTAAAATTAGCATTTCCCAAGTTCAGGGCCAGACACTCAAAGGGGAAGGCGTACATTTGGAAAAACCATATTTTTCCCATGGGCAACTATATGTGGCATGTTCACGTGTGTTCAGACCACAGAACTTTTACATTCGTGCAAAAAACGTAAAACAAAAAACGTAGTATCGAAAAGTGTGTTAGAATAGATAAACAAATTACCTAACTATAGCAGCATACACTCCTGTTAGTCGTGCAATTATGTATTATCAACCGTCAAAACTTTTGATTTCCCCTTTCAACAACATTTACAATCGTGAATTTAAAAAAATTAATAATTCAAATTCTTCGCGCACGAAGTCGCAGGTAACAGCTAGTAGATAATAAAGATTGGCAAAAATTTGAGAGGATCATCATTACACCCCCCTCCCTTTGTACAGTAGGCCTGTCGGGTGGGCTTTAACGCCACTACAGGTTTTAGAGTAATGGTTTTTCGTCTGAATTTATGAGAAGCCTCGACACTCTTATTTACTGATGAACATCGTACTTCAGACCCTTCTTATAACATATCTCAATCTGTAGTGTATTTGACATCAGGCGGGAAAGTTGGAAATTCCTCGCAATGCCTCCCATAAGTAATTCGAGGAATGGGAAATGACATGGGTAATTGGTTTCTCGTATGAATTTATGAGAAGCCTCGACACTCTTATTTGCTGACGAACATCGTACTTAAGACCCTTCTTATAACATATCTCAATCTGTCGTGTATTTGACATCAGGCGGGAAAGTTGGAAATTCCTCCCAATGTCTCCCATAAGTAATTCGAGGAATGGGAAATGACATGGAGCAACCTAAGGATTTTCCGCGACCCAGCACTACTCCCGAATTCATCAGTCGGAACTTTTCCCGAAATGCATAGTCAAGTTTTACTACTATAATAAGAAACCACAAAGCGGCCCATATTTACATAGATTCTTTCAAGGCTATATCAGACTGCAGCGTTGTGTGTGCATTTTCGTCTACCAAGGGGCAATTCCACTCGCCAAGAGTTTGTAACACGTGACGCATTGAGACAACAGGTCAGGCAGGATGCAGGTAATCGTGGACTGTGTTCAATCGGCTTTTAAATGCACATGATAGTGACGGAAAACTGTCAGCAGCGAAAATTCAAACCAATCGGGTGTGGCTCTGACGGTGACGTAGTTCTCCTTCCTCGATGTCGGAAATCCTGTCTGGCCGGTTGTATTAATGTGTACTCTATAAAACGATGTTGAGAGAATGCTGGCCCACGGATCTTCAGCTTGGTGTCTCAATCCAACATACAGAATGAAGAGGAAACTTTCTTCGATTCAAAGGTCATTCCTGCTCTACAGATCCGGAGAATATAGCACTACCCCAAAGGGGATTGTGTTACCAACGATACTCGGCATCCCACCCCTACACATGCAATTACAGTTCGAAGTCAGATTTGCATCAATTTATCGCCTAAGAATCTCTCTTCCCGCTAACATTCCAGATATCCAACCGCAAGATCTGGAGATGAAGGCTACAGGCCGGTCCATTCATCCTTCAGAGCATCTCAAACCGAACCAAATCTCTTTAGAAGACGGAGAAGCAAATATAGCCCGAAATGACTTTATAAATATTTTCACAGATGGCTCGAAAACCGAACACGGAGTTGGAGCTGCCTTCTGCGTCTCGACCAATGACATCTGGGCCTGCCAGTGGTCTGCTAAACTCAACGACAACAACACCGTATTTCAAGCTGAACTCACTGCACTTCACGAAGCAGTAATATACGCATCTGCCAAACCATAATACCTTTAAAATGCACGTAGATAATAGAGCAAGTATCGTGACATCTTCCAATTCAAAGAGCACAAACCAAACAGCAAGACAAATTTTCAAAATCCTCCTGACAAATCGAAGGATAACAGTCTCGCGGGTTAAAGCGCATGCAGGCAATATAGACAATGAGAGAGCTGCAGACCAACTGGCAAAAGACGCAAAGCAACATGGGCAACCCTATTCGCTTACTAAGCTTCCTAAACCACACATAAAAGGCCTCCTCCGAAAGAGCATACTTGAGGAATTGCAAACTTCGTGGGACAATGGCGATACAGTCAGGAAAATCTATAACATCATGACCTCAGTTTGTCTCCGACGCAGTAACTGCATTAGAGAGGATGTTATAGTCTTCTCTCAACATGGACCTTTCCCTGCCTACCTCAAAAAGTTTCACCTGTCTGACAGCGATCATTGCAGCTGTGGTGGAGTTGGCACGGCACTTCACTATGCCACGGAGTGTATCTATACAGTGTCTTGGCATATGAGGAAGCCAGCGCCAAACTTCGAACAAGAATGGCTGAAAAGAGTCGCCAATAACCTCGTCTCCAGGCAGAAAATTCGTAATTTCATAAGTGAAAACAGAGATCTCTTCTGGCCTCCCTAGCTTTCAACTTTCCAGCGAGCTCCACCAACAAGCTCCAAATGACCAGACATCCCCCCTTCCATCCTTCAAAAAAGAAAAGTAAAACAACATCTAAAGAAAAGACTACTAATACGAACTAATAGTGTAAAAGTGAAAATGCCTGTGTTGCACATAGTGTAATTCTCTCTTTTTTTTGTTTGTTTTTGTCTGTTTTTCTTTGTTCTCTTAACTAAAATGTCTTCCCATCAAACCGTTCAGTGACCGGTCTGGTCACGGGTACGGAGGTAAGAGACGGCGCTCTGTTCTGTCTCGATGCGTCATGTGCTACAGACTTTTGGCGACTGGAATTGCTCTTTGGTAGACGAAAATTGCACACACAACGCTTCCCTCTGATATATATTTTTAACAGACTCATTGCCTATCACACTGAACGAAAAACTCCATTAGTGGCAGAACGAAGCGAGGTCCTCTTCCGTTCGGAATTCCGTCTGTTCATCTCTAAATTCGTTTGTTACACACTCATGATCAAACGTGTTGTTCAATTTTTTTCGGATATGTCATGAAGGTTCCTTGAAATCATAAAAAAACAACGTATATGTCAGGAATTTTTGAATCCGTTTAAAGATGATGGCCGTTTTAATGGTTTCAATGCTCGGCGAGTCAATGGCGAGTTTTTCACCATTAAAACATTTGAGTCATTTTGGTAATGGCGAGATATTTAATTGCAATTTTGTTAATACTGCTAAAAACAGATATTTTATTATAACTTTGAATCCTGATATAAAAAAACAGGCATTTAACTGTTATTTCGCAACTACTTATAACTGACTTGTGGAAATAATTCTCATTCGGAAAAAAATGGCTAATCCTTTAAATACTGTAATGAAAAGAAGATCATATA
>BGPR01014736.1:26377-38432 GCA_013235015.1 Araneus ventricosus
CGTGAGGTCTCGGGCTCGATACCCGATTCCATCAAGGATCCACCGTATATGTGAACCTGTTGTATGTTAGTTCTGACGTTGAATGTCATACCTCCTCCTCCCTGTGGTGCGGCCTCGAAATTTAGAGGGAACTTGGGTGTCGTTCTCGTCATCCGGTTACGGTTTCAAACTTGAGAGGCACTTCAGCCCTCGTCTTTGCACGCGGGACGTTTAATGCAACTAAACTAGACCTCCTAAGCAATGATTTTTAAACGCATGTTCTTAACGTTCGTCATCTATATGTAAATATTGCAATATTAAAATGTTTCTAAAATTAAGGTTTGTTCTGCGTAGTAGAATATTCAATTCGTAATGAGCCACAAATGAGCTTTGAAGAATGGCAGCAATTGGAGGAATTTTGCAAAATTTGTCACAAAGTGGCACGCTTCGGTTCCGCCTGTTTTTTCCCAAACCATGCCGCATACCTGGTGTATTCCCGTTTCCTTTTTGCCCTTCCATATACCAAATCGTCTAACAAGCAACAGCACCTATCTCAATTTTTAAAAATTTCAAAGAGGAATATTCAAATGAATTTTTCGGAACCAATAACGGATATTTCTGAAGTTTTTTCACGTCTGGTTGGAACATGTAGTCTCGTGTTTATAGTAGATCTTTGAAAAAATTCAGAAATATTCGTTATTGGTTCCGAAAAATTCATTTGAATCTTCCTCTTTGAAATTTAAAAAAAATTGAGATACAGTAGTCTCTCTACAACGAAGTCTCTCTACCTCGAATTTCTCCCTATACCGAAATTTTTAATCCGAATGTTAAATAACGTTCAAAATATTCCCATATAACGAAGTAGTTGTCTCCCTATAACGAATTTTTTCAGAGGTGTATCTTTTCGATTTTTGTCATTTTTGAAGAAAGTTGATAATTTCTGTGCAACCAATTCGCTCACACGTGCCTGTTTCTGGAACCACTCACTCTTAAAATGTGAAAATTTTTCTGAAAATTTAACATCACGAAATGCAAAGAAATGTAAAATAACGGAATTTTTCAAGTAAAATAAACGTAAGTACATACTATTCTCTAAATTGGTGAATTGTCTTAACTTTTGAGCATTTTATTTATACAATAAAAATTAGTATAATTTTAACAAATTTATAATATATATTACTTCATTTTTAATTGAAAATCATAATTAAATACATTTGAACTTATCGCACCTGTTGAAAAGTTTGGAACATTTACTTAAATAACTGCAAAAATCTCTAATCTCCGTATAACGAAATTTTCTCTATAACGAATTTTTCAATTGGAACCAAGCAATTTCATTATAGGGAGATTCCACTGTACGTTACTTGTTAAGCGACGGAATTCATTATTTACTGTAATAGTAAATTTTGTATGGTACGATTAAAACTTTCTTCATTTCATTGAAAAATTGCTCCGTAATTATGATTTCCACCTCGTTTAGCTGACACTTTCAGAGTGATTGATTGTCCAATGGTCCACTCGACTGGCTTTGTCCGTTTGCGTTTTCATAAATTGAATCAACACAAGACTAAATCATTAATTACTTATTTAATTCATTTATTTTTTTTATTGTTTATTGTGATTCATTTATGGCGTTAATACTTTGAAAGTAAAACTCGATTTTAGAAAGTTCCTGTTTTACAAAATCTAAATTAAAAACACGTATCTAAACATGGCATTGCTTTTTATAGTATTCTCGATGTTTCTATCTTATTGTTACTAAGTAACTTAATTGTTGTTGTTTGAATTATACGTTTTTTTTGTGGTCAGTTTTAAAACAAGAAATGTGAATAAAAGTTTAAGGTTAGCTTCCATTGTGTAGTATAAGTTATTGCTTTTGACGTTTTATGTACAGTTGAAAAAAAGCTTGAAAATAATTTAACAATGCTTAGTGTACTTATCTCTAGCAATATAGTATTTCCTCTTTTCCTGACGGGAAGTTTTTCGTTGCCACTTTCGCTATTGTAATACTTTATTACCATCGTTAATACAATAAACTTCTTTTTATACACTATTTATTTCTTTTTGGACCTTCATAAGTGTGTAAAGTGATTTTTGCAAATGCTGTTGTAAAAAAACATGGAGGAAAAACGTGATGTTTATAAGATCCCCATGAATGATGCGCACTATCGTGCTGAAAAAGCAGACCATGGACTTAAAAAAGAAACATATCTGTGACATTTTAGAAAAGATCTTTTAACCTTTGAAATGACAAAGGAAAAATTATACAAAAATGACGGATTAGCGCAAAAAAAATTGAAATTGCCTTCTTAACTTGGATATTCATTTGTATGCCTACGCCCTGATCCTCAACCCGAGTGTAAAACGAGACCTTGCTAAAACATCGGAAATTTAACCGAACTTAAAAATCAGGTGTAGGAGTGAGTCGAAAAAGGTTTGACTAATTTTGAGGCTGCAATAAAAGACTTCAAACAAAAGAATTCAGCTCAAATTGGATCGTTTAAGGAGAAAGGACCATTTGGCAGTGGTATGGGTATGCATGACATTGTGGGCCCCACATGTCATGTAGATTTTACTGCCAATCATATTTTAATTGAATACCCTCCTTTTAAATGTTATCGTGAGTACCATTTTAATTCAACGTTGCAAGACTTGGTGGGTGAGAAATACCATCCAAATATTTTTAATTTTTTAAAGACCATTGGGTTTTTTTACGAGCATTTAGTCCTTTTAACTTGTTTTTTGCTTTTTGTACATAACATATGAGATATCATTTCAAACAATTTTTTTACATTTTCATTGAATTTTAAAGTTTTTAGTACCACTCTGTTGAATTTTACCTTTTGATTGGCGCAGTTTAGCCAAAAATGGATCTTGCGCCATTAAACCTCAACCAACCAACCCTACATTGAGGGCGAAGAATGTTTGACAGCTGATGGTTGGGTTAGAACGACACTTGATTTGGTTGAAGAAGCTCCTAGACATCTTCTGGATGTAGTCTTCAATTTTATCAGTTTTCAGGTCATGATGTAGGACACTATTTCTCATGTACCATGGCGTATTCGTGGATGATATGGGGATGGAAGTGGGTGATATACTGCATGATATGGGTAATTTTGTTCTATGGAATTTGAATTGTCTTTCTGTGCGTTTTTGCTGCAAGACGCTAGATTTGGACTGTGTCAAAATAGGACATGTACTGACTTGTATAGCAGAAATTGGTTTATTAACGATACCGGGAGTGTCTGTCAATGATAATTAAATGACCTTTGTTCCTAAATTTATCAGCACTGTAAAATGAAATTTCTATTCTGAAATTTTATAGTTTAACAAGGAATACCTGTGGAGCTAGCGATGTTTTGTATCTTTAGTGAATGTAAGACTATTCTTGTCGAAATGTAATTTTTTACCTTTATTCTTTCCTCAGTATTTTCTATAGTAAATGAATTAATTTTAAAGGATCTTTTGATTAGTCAGGCTTGTTTATTTTCAAGCAAAGTTTTAGTGTGTCATTGAAATTTCAGTTGTTTTACATTTTTTATGGAACCATTGACATTTATGGAACATTTGACCTGAAATTCTTGTGATATCTTACAATTCAAATCAAAATTAATAATTAAGCTAACATTTTTCTGAATAATGAATGAATTGAAATTTATAGTAAAATGTGAACAAATTTGTTCAAACCTTCTCTTTTGAATGAAAAGCGAGTGATAACTTTAATCGTAAAATAAAAATACAGGAATAATGTATAATGAATCTTCAAAGAATGTAATTACAGATTTGTTACTCCAAAGACGCTGACGCATGTGTGCGTGTGTAATTTTTTTATTAATGCAAATTATTCTGAGAAAAAAATTTAAATCCATAGTATTAAAATTTTGAAAAATTAAGTTCAATTTATTTTTTCTTGCTCACCGAATGGTGTCAGTCCTTGCTCACATGACAAGTCTAAAATGTGCTGCGTCAGTTAGGTTTTAGGATCCATTTATTTATTACCCACGCCGACCCTGCGGCCCCAAATGATGTAGGGCTAAAAATGGGCCGAGGGGATGCGAAAAGGGCTTGACGTCGTATCACAGCGTAAGACTATGTGCAGTTAGAATGCGAATTTACACTTGCCACGTGACTGGCATAACGAGTACTGACATCACTGCTGCTGGTGTAAAAGGAATAAAACTCGGTCGATTTTTTCTTACACTGCAATGGTCTGTGGGTGTAAGGTATTGGCTTCGGGATCATGGGTTCGAGACCCAATTCCATCGGAGATCCAGTGTGTATTTGGACCTGAAGCACGTTAAATCTGCAATAGAGATTGGTGTGGTGTAGAAGTTTGGAGAATGGAGTACCAACTCAGGCGATTTTAGTGTCAACTGACGAGGTCCGTGCCAAAATAGCCTTTGTGTAGCTTCAAAACAATGTTTTAATATAACAATATAGCGGAACATAACGAAGAAATTAAAAAACAGTGTTAAAGAATGAAAGGTTGTAGCCAACTCGGATGACCTTTTAAAATCATCTTAATTTTGTTAAGAAGGCTTCGAAATATAGCTGTAATCCGTAAGTTCTCTTCCATTGTCGTTGCAGACTGACTTCCTAGCGAAAAGTGTATTATTCTGTTCATTCACATACTATATCCATTTTATTGATTATGTGGTCTTTAAAACAATTGAAGCAAAATGCTACGCTATACTGCTAGTTACATTTCACTGCACCTGTTGATCAAACCTTAGGGAGGAAAAAAAAAAGGATTTTCCACGTGATCACAACAAATTAATACCCCAGGACTAAATACCACACCACCTGCAATACCGGAAATCTTTTTCTTCGGATTTTAAACCACCCTTTTTTTCTGCTCGAGGCTATCAGTGGATGTCTTGTCTTGAGGGCGCAAAAACCTGTTTGCGCGATTGAATTGCTAAGTGATCTGAATTTTTGCTTGCCAGTGAAACAAATCTGCATCAGAAGCGAAACTCGAGACATGCTTCATCTTATATCGTTTTCATGTCCTTTTCGAAGGACACGATGGAACCCTTGTGCCAGACAAGCGCGTCAGACACGAATAGCCGCAGGCCATATTTTTTACTTGTGCTGCTGAGGTAATTGTTGGCGATGACCATTCTGCCAGCCTTGAACCCTGGAAGGAACACGATTCATATCTTGACCTCATCTTGGCGCGATTGTTAGAAGAAAAAACATTCATGCGAATAACTCGCTCTTACTTTTCCATTAAGCCAAAAAAAGAAGAGGTAGATTTTCTCTTTCTAGGGTTTTCCCCCTCCCGTGAAGCTTGGTAGATTCGTGGTTTAAAATTAATGGTTAAGTTGTCTCTCGTCCCATTGTTTATATAAAAGAAGGCCCTTCTGTTTTCTTTTCTTATATTATTTTAAGTATTGTGTTTGCGATCAATGGGAACTTTCACTTGGCTATGCCAGAATTTTTTCTCTCTCTAATTGGCAACTTCGAATCGATGAATCGTCATTTGCCGTATATTTATTTTCGACGTATGCGAGCAAGAAAATTAAGGCGTTTCTGTGGAAGATGAATCGGAAAATATCGAGGTGGGTGGTTCTCAAAAATAAAAGCTTTCTGTACTTGAATGCTGTTGTTGTCAAGTTAGAAACGAAAGTTTTTGAAGGAAGGAGATAAAAAACCGGGTTTTTTTTCCAGTGATTTTTGATTCATTTATAGAGGCTGCTGCAACGAAAGGGGCGTGTTTAGAAACGCCACCAGATGTAGAGATTTAAGGACGACTTTTCCTCGACTTTTACGACTTGGGACCCTCCGCACTTACGACCACAAAAAAATAAAACATCTTATGAAATTTAATACTTGATGCTATGAAGCAGTAAATTGCTGTAAAGGCTTAAATTGCTAATTAAATCAAAAGAAACAAAATTAAATAAATCTTCCCAATAAAAGCAATTGATTTTGTCAATTATAAATTTTTAAATTGGAAAGAAATCAGCAATAGACATTTTTTTTTTAAATAGAAGGTTCAAAGTTATCCAAGAAACTTGCATACTGATAAAAAAAAAAATCAGTATTTACCAGGAACCTTGGTGGGTCTTAGTGATGGTAACTTCGGCGAAGGGGGCTTGGTTCGAGACCCGACTTTCAACGAACATCCGCTGAGTGTGCCGGCCTGATACGTTCGAAGTCCGTTGGGATCTAACTCCCTTCGCCGCTGGTGTGGCACTGAACTTTGGAGAGTTGAGCGTCATCTTATGTGTTTTCTCATTATCTAGTCCCGGTGCAAGATAATTAGCGGCCCGTCTTTTAATAGCTCTTGCTTAACTTCAAAACGGGCGATAAATCCAGTTAACCCAAGTTCAATTTTAGATCTCCTGTGTAGAACCACACATGCAAAAGATGGAATTTGGTATTGAAAACTACTTCTTTAATGAGTTAAGTTTTTTAATATAAAGTTGCTGGTTATTTCAGCCGTGCCATTTGCCAGTTTTTCCTTTGTTAAGCAAACGCAATGTGACTGATGCATTTTTGCTGGGAAAAAAATGAATGATTTTTGATGCAAACCTCTTAAGATAGCATTCAAAAGACATTAATTTTATTTTCTTTTGTCAGAAATCTGTTGAGAAGTTCTCCAGTTGCGAATGCTATTATCTCCTGCTCATTTCTTTCGCGAGAATTCAGTATCTCGAAGAACTCATTCATTCGAGATTCATTAATTATAATTTGAATCGACTTTTTGCTCCAGTCTTTAATCATTCGAATTCTTTTATCTCTCTCGCTACCAATTTTTTTTTTCTTAAGAAATATTTTTTCCCTCCATAGCTGGCTTGATGTTCTCTTACATTTATTTCTTTCGTTTTCTTTTTCGTTATTTTTCTTTCAGCCACTTGTCTGGCCTTCTTTGACTTTACCACCAAACGATTTTGGAACGTCTTATATTGTACGCAGAATGGCAATATTCCAGCAGTGGACTGCCGTTGTTTGCCGGCACTTCCACGCATATAAGTGGGAAATTCGAATAAAAACAAATGGGTCATATTGTCAACAATGCTTCAATGCAGAAATTGCTACAATTCCGTTGATGTTAGACCAAGCCGGACATTATGATCATTTCTGAACATATTAATCATTCGTTTGCAATTTGTTTTTTAGTTGGATATTTCCTTGCATTACATTCCGCTTCATTTTCAAATATGAATTGTATGTCTTTCGTCTATATACTTCGTTTCTTTTTATTGTATTTCATCTTGTTTGTTTTCATAATTCGAAAATCTTATTCTATTTAGACCAGTTACGAGTAAAGGATTCTTTTTCATTTTATAATATAATTAACCATGGGAAGACTTGACTGAAATTTTGTCAAGATGTCCTGGGCTAAATATAACATCTAAAACAGGGGATTGCGTTCCCGACTGGAGGTCCGCATAACTTTGGGGCTTCCCAAAATTTTGAAAACGGCTTCTTCAGTGAAATTCTTCAATTTTTAACATTATTTGTTAAGGGAAAAAAAACTTCAATAAATTTTCTGAATAATTGTTGTAAATTGAATTTCTCTTTGATCATAACTATTTGCTTAAGACTTTGTTTCTTAATTTTAATTTTTAATCATGGGGTCGAGAGAAAATGTTTTGGAAAAGGGGGGGGGGGGGGGCCAGCTAAAATTTTCTGCCCGAAAATGAACGTGATAGCCAATTTTTATTAGCCTATTAGGCTTAAAAAATACTTCTTCCCCTGTCTAAGAAGCCCTGGGCTAAATATAACATCTAGGCAAGTTGGCGCGGGCTTTCTATGGTTAATTATATTATCAAATGAAATATTAGAAAAACATAGGCATAACATATATACAAATTGGCATTTGTATATATACAATTAATTGACTTCTTTATTTTGTTGGAAAAAATATTCCTTTAAATTTTTTTCACTGTAGATAATTTTTCTAGTAGAACCTGCTTCTTTATGCCCAACTTTTCTGTGTTCGTTCTTCACATTCTTATGGAACGCCCGAATTTGTCTTTACATCGTCAAACGTGTTTCCAAAGACACCAATCCACCCAGTCTGAAAAAATTCTTAAAATTCCTCATTCTAAGTTTCTAATTTTTATTTTCCTTTTTAAATACAGGATTGTATCGCCATTAAGTAATTGTTCTCTTCTTTATATACTTTTCTGAGCAAGGCAAATGTTTTAATGTTGCAGATGACGTTAATTTCAGAGTTCATCGAATTTACAAAGCACGGTTATCATTTTATCTGATGCGATCAGACATTCCAGATTAGCCGGGACAAGTCTTAGTTTCGATTTTGTCCCAACTTAAAAAAAAAATGTTCCAGCTTTATTCAAGTCTTAAATTAAAAAGGCTTATTGTCCCGTTTTTCACTATCAATTAGATAGTTTATACCCAAAATATTTTAAGAAGTTGACGTTAAAATATTTGATTCTGTAAAAAGTTCCTTCAGGTTTTTCTTGCATGCAATACAGTCGCTCATATTTTGGTGAATAGTGCTACATCAGTATCATAATTCCTTTATAAGCTCGTGATCATCAGTGGCAATGGTGAAGTGACCAGCCTTCCCGGATGAGCCAGTAGTTTAGTTTAGAGAGATTAGCATGCAGTGGCGTAGCGATGGAGGAGCAGGGGGGGGGGGGTATAGATGCTCCGTGCGCCAGTCTTGAGGGGCGCCATGGAGACAAAACTATAGTGCGTTTATGTCATTTTTTAACGCAAATTCTGGTAATGGGGCGAAAAAATAAAGCCATGCCCCGGGCGTCACTTAGTTTCGCTACGCCACTGTTAACATGCCATTTTGAAGCTAAACGAGGACTATTTTTGGACAGCCGTCGTAATTCAAACCGTGGTCAGATAACGAGGATAACACCAGAGGCGGTACCCTCTCCAAACTTCTGCGCTTGACCAATGGGAGTTCATTTGACTTTGAAAGATTTAACTTGGATCAGGCCTGCATTCAAGACGGACATTTCAAACCCACGGTCTTCCGGCCATCGGCATCTCCGATCTGCAAGAAGGAAACCCGGTTTTTGACATCGGTCGTCTTGAATAACTCCTTCATCTCCTTCTCCTAGACCGATATTAATTGATGGTAAGAACGTCTGGTTAATTCATCGCTGTGGCGAATTTATTTTTTTGATTTTAAGAAACTTAATATAAATTTATATTGCTAGATGTTGGCAGTGCGAACGTAAAATGTTTGGAGAAACTGTTTCCGATATTTAAAATTCGAGCGATATTGTCCAAGTTTCCGTCCGTAGGTTTAACATAAAAACCTTCTTCATGGTCTGATAGATAGATTGAGAGTATAAAATGCAATTTATTTAATTTGACGGTAGTGGTGTGGGTGTAAAGATTCTAACGACACCAAAATCATTTACCAGGGTGACGTAAAGGGTGTCAATGAGTGATGCAAGAAAAAGCACGCGGGCTTTTTATATATTAGGTGTACATATAATTATTTAAATCACGTATTTCATTGAATTCCTATATGCTTGATTCATATGATGTTAAAAACATTTTTTCAAAAGTTGCTTTCGTGCCTTAAAACCTCAACAAAGCCAAAACAAATCATTATTTTCCTTTTCTACCCTCAGACGATCTTCGGAACATTTTACATCAACCACAGAATGGCAACATTCCAGACTGGCACTTCGAACGCGCGTAACTTGGAAATTCGAATAAAAATAAACGGGTCATATTGTCAGCATTGTCTCGCGTTGGTGGAAAGCATTTTTTTTTATTTGTTTGTTTGTTCCACTCTCAACAATCGAGAACATGTTCTGATGAAACCCCCGTTTTCCCCAGATTTTTGTTTATTGGCTCTTCGCCTTTTGTTTTGGCCTTCGTAGAATTACTGCAGTTACGGTCGACATCCTCGGTAACTGATGTAACCCAGACTCGACCAGATTGACGTGAATGAGTTATTCCAGGGAATACGTCCGCATAGCGCGCTGAGTTTGGGTTATGTCGAAAGGTAATGGTGTTTTCGAGGAAGCATGCAATTAAACAGTTAACCTCTCTCTTTCTAGTTTTGGGGTTTTTTTTGGCTCTAAGGATTCGTTACTTTGTTGGGAAAAAAGTAAGCATTTTGTTTGATGAAATGAATGAATGGATACGTTTGCATTGTTTCGGCCGTGAATTGATGAGGCCGTTAAAAATGCTAAGTTCATTTCTGTTGATTCTTTTAATAAGGTGTTAATTATGTTAGGAGTGGAGCATAACGGATCGGGTCTTGTGGGAATTGTGAGTGTATTCGCTTTGTTTCATTGTTTTGGCAGAGTTGTTTGTCGTGCCGGTTTATGTAAGGTATTAAACAAAAGGGCGACAGGTAATGTTTTAAATAGAGTAAATTTTAAAGCTTTTGTATTTAGATGCATTATTTTCTCGAAATATCAAATTCAACTGCGATTTCGACATTTTTATAACTTGATGATGATGTTTCTTTTAATTTTTGTGAGGTAAACTAAATATAATGGGGATTTGAAAACAATTTACTACCGTTTAGAATTTTGATATGGTATTCTAAAAATGCATTATTCTTAAGGATTTCTTTTTCTCTATATAAAGATATGCGTACATTAAGTTTGGAGTCGCAGTGGCCTAGTGGTAAGGTCTTGTCTTGACCACAATTCAAAATTACGAGCTGCCTCTCAAAATAGCCCTCGTGTTGCTTCAAAACGGGACGTTAATTTTTCTAAACTGAACAAAAAAACTAAGAAAGGTTCATTTCATTTCTGGCATGTCATAAATTTACTTTTAAGTAAAGAGAGTCGAGTTATTGTACAGCAACAGTTGACTTAGGATGAAGATTATCTTGCTAAAAAGAAAACGTCCTCCGTTTATAGTGATGATGCTTAAAAGAATTTTTTAAACGTTTTTGTATTGTGGATACAAATGTCAAACTACAGTCAAACCTGTTTTTGTGCGGTAGATAGGGACAGCATAAAAGAAACCGCACAAAAAAACATTCAGAAATTTCATAAATACCTATAACAAATAATTTTTTACATCATATTAGAGAAAAAAATTTTATGCGGTGGAGAGGGATCGCATAAAAAAATTCGCACATAGAAAATATGTCAAAGATTTACGCAATAGTGAGAAAGTGCTTTCAAACAAAATGCATAATTAAATTACACATAGGAACATTTAAAAAATATTTAATTTTTCATTTTACATATGGAGAAATTTTCAAAATGCACATAATTCACTGCTACTCATCGTAGTCCAAAACGCGCATCTTCTTGTGATGAACTGGTTCAAAATCGCCTTCGTCACTTGAAGATATTACAATTGATTTATTTTTTTGTTACCATAAAGTCGGTGATGTTGCAGTGTACATATGTACACTGATACAAAACATTACAACGGTGTTATGATGCCAACACTGGAATTCATATACCGCACACAATAAATCGCACAAAAAAAATCGCATAGAAAAGGACCGCACAAAAACAGGTTTGACTGTATTTTATTCTGTTTAATTTTTTAGTTCTTTCGATAGCTTACATTTGTATCGACTTTATCTAAAAGCTAAAATTAGCTAGAGAAAACTTTAGGCTATCATGTGCCAACACGCATTTTGGCGTATATGTCCTTGGGTTATGAAGTTGGCTATGATATTGTTCGCATCCACCAGATGATTTTAAAAATGCGCAATAATGTGAAATTCCCGATCAGTTGTTGGTAATCCAAACCATCGAACCATTAGTCTCTGCAAACTATATTTTTGACATTATCAAAGCATGCATCAAGAAGGTAATGATCTGTTCCCGGACAAAACATTAAATTTGTACATAAATGAGCACATTTGGTTAAAGCAAATTTCTGAAAACAAATTTCATGGTATTTTCTTTAAATGTCAATACCGTTCAGTAAAATGCCCATTTAGAAACACGGTTGGCGAAAGCACATTTTAGTAAAGCAAGTGACGTAACTATACTGTATTTTGACAAGAATTTTTTAAGAGATTTCCATGAAAATTTAGTGCATTATTAACATAAAATAAAATGTCAAATTAAATCAATTGGAATTAAAAAAGGATGCCAACTATGGCCCGATTAGTTCACTCCGACGCGTCGTTAACTTGACGAAT
>BGPR01014737.1:6110-23317 GCA_013235015.1 Araneus ventricosus
GGAGATGGCCCGGAGCTAATAGAGGGTTAATAGTGTAAAAGGAGCCGTGAGATGGTAATTGCTTAAGTTTGAATTTAAGAAAAGCGAGTTATACTGAAAGAGTGGCAGCCGCGACAATTAGCAGGGGCACTGTGGCTGAACGCATAATAGACATTACAAGCAACTCATGCGACCATCCCCTCCCCACTATAAGTGTACTAACCGTCATCGGAGATGGCCCGGAGCTAATAGAGGGTTAATAGTGTAAAAGGAGCCGTGAGATGGTAATTGCTTAAGTTTGAATTTAAGAAAAGTGCGTAAGCTAAGATCAAAGAGGGTGTTATAAAACTCATTGTCTTGAGAGTAAGTGAATTAAAATTTAATTTTTTAAAGAAATTATTACCACTTAGCAACGTCAGGTATATAAGGGAAGTGGGGGTAAGAGTAACGCAGTCGGGTAAGTGTCCGCACGGATTTTTTTCCCTGTTGGCAACAGTGCAAGCAGAAGCGAGTGTGATCATATCAATACGTGTGTTTTCAGCTCTCTCAAGAGACCGCCATTATTATTTTCATCCTTGCTGCCTTTTATTTATGAGGTAAAATATGATTTCGTTATGTTAGCATGTAATTTTTCTGTGAAGAAATCTTAATTTTTTTGTAAATAAAAGACTAATGCTTACTTTCTAAGTAAATATCATTATGAGGTTTGTTCCCTTCTGAACAACGTGGCCACGTTAGAATTTAACTTTAGTGAATGTGATGGCCATCTATGGACGGTTTAGATAAGCAATATATCGGCGGCTAAGAGTACACACAGACCAGATATGCGAAAAGGAAAAGGTAGAATTAGAGGAAGCAAAAGCCAATTGCGTTTTCAATAAAAATAAAAATAGGGACAAAACAAAAAAAAAGAAAGAAAAGCCCTGAAAGCAAAGAAAAAACTTATTCTGAATTCTATCTAAAACCCAATTCCTTCAACAAGTTCGGCAAATAATGAGGGGACAAATTGCCTAGGCTGCGCACACATATGATGAAGATTGGATCCAGTGTGGATTGTATTACCCGCCACGTCGGGTAAGAGTACGCATTTGGCATTTTTTTCCTTACGTTTCGTAATATATATTTTTTCAAAGCTAAAATTTTAATTTTTTGTACCCTTCTTTCTAAGTTAATATGCTATGATTCAGTATATTTTCGAGACACTAACTTTTCAGTTCTCATTTTTATAACGAAAAATCCCCTAGGTGCTTACTCTTACCCTCCTTTCCCTTAATCTAGTTATGAGTAAAAGTTTATTTGTTAAAGTTGTTTTTAATTCGATGAATGCATTACGTTCTAATGCAGCGAAGTTTGAAAAATTCTTATTTCTTTCCTTTAGTAACCCGCCGAAATTCTATCACTTTGAAAATGATTTAAAACACAGAGATTAATTTAAAATAGAGCGAGAATTCGCGAAGCTACAGCTAAGTAAAACACTAAGCTAAAATAACTACTCCATTTATTTCGTTTAATCAAATTTTTATTAGTAAAGAAATTATGAATATTTCCTAGAAATTCATAAAATAAATAAAGTCGTTTTCTCCAAGCAGAAATTTAATTCTCGTTCGTAGCAAACGAGTAGTGAAGTAAACGCAGTGGAAATAACAAAAAATAAACTGTTTCTTAATGATAAATTCACTTGAAATTGTTTCTAAAGAAGCACAACAGTCCTTGCGCAAAATATTAAGCGTAAAGAGCTTAACGAAGAGCAAAACACGAAACATATTGAGCTTAATAAAGAATGACGTGATAAACATTTGTGCCAAGCCTTATTAATATTAAACCACTTAACATTTAAAATATTTTCAGCAAAAATGGATTGTCGTATATTAAAATAAAATTAATTCATAATGTTGTATAAAGCGTGAATATGTTTAAATGAAATATAAACTTCTACAATTTTGAATTGGATTAGATAAAAGCTCACGATGTGTTTTTAGTGATTCTTTTTCTTTCTGATTAAATCTTGAAGGATGATTTTTCAATATTTATTGACTATGTCGTTTTGCCTTAAATGGTTTTTAGTATTATAGAAATTGTTTTGCTTCATATATTTTCTGAAATTATATTTGAAGGAGTTAAATATTGAACAAGAACACGCAATACAGAAATATTCTTCTTAGCACAGGATCCAAACGACAATTATGCCGCCTTATACAGGATAATTCAAAATTCAGAAGAAAAAATGTTAAGGGAGGTAGAAAATCACAAAGCATGACCGGAAAGGCCAACCGGATGAGTCAGAGGGCGCTTTTTGGTTGACTGTTGTGATAGTCGCATGCGCGGTTCTGCCTCCTGCGGCGTTGTTCCAGAAGATCTGCTACTTTTCCAACATCCAGGCTTTGCATGTGTTTTTTAGATGTTTGAGGAGTTTCGGGATGTTATATTCGATAGGCTCTGCTCTCTGTGGTAGCTTGTCGTATTTCTTGTTCACAGACCAACAGACAAACATAATTCCAAAAATGTTTCTTTTTTCGGAAGGGAGATCTGAAATGAGGAAATTCCTCAAAATCTCAAGATCGATTTTTATTATTATTATTATTGCAATACTTTCTTATACCAGAAAACAAAAAGGAAGCAAAAAAAAATTATATGAATTCAAAACAAATTTATTGAATACCAGACATAGCAGTGAACATTTTCTTCAGGAAATGCAAACTTTGGAAACAAAACTGCATTAAGAGAAAAGGAAATTATGTAAATCCTTTCCTGTGAACTTTGTACTGGTCTAGTCAACTGTTTTGAATTATTCATTTCTTGTTAACATGGAATAAAAGCCAACGTTACAGACGATAACGAAAATCAATAAGAAATATTCTTTGCTGGAAAACATCGATCAAAACGCTGAAAAATTTCAGCTGCTTTTTACAAAGAAGTAAAATTAAAGATTTTCTGTTCTTCCACTTTCTGTAAAAACAGTTTTGAAATGAAAAATGCCTTTTAATAAACAAATAACAATAAATTTTAATACAGTTATAAAAATGATTTTTTTTTACATTAGTCCAAGTAATATTATTTTTATGCAGCTGGACGCTTCAACATTAAAACGCAACTGCTCTAAAATGCTTAAAATTGATGATATGGAAGAAAATTACATTCCAGTGCATTTTTAAAAGAAATGCCGTTATTAAAAAAAGTGCATCAGTCCATTTTTTTTATTTAGATCCCAAATTACTAACTTAATCGTTGAAGAGTTTAGATTTATTTTTCAAAATCATTGAACATAAATATCCCCTTTATTGACTGAAAAAAAAATTTTCCGATTAAAAGCTTCAACATTCTCATATATAAGGTATCCACTCTAAATCTAGCCAGTAGCTAATTGCTAAACCTTTAGGATAAGTATATATCCCAATTGGAGAAATGATTTATTTGTAAGCAGATTTTTATAGCTGGAATTTAAAAAAATTTTTAGCATATAGCATTCTTCTTCCCTCAACTTTCTCATGTATATGCACTGTATGACGCATTATGTGCAGTGACGGCTCGTCTATGAGGGCTGAAGTACCACCTGAAATTATTTCAAAAACTTCCATTTCCATTTCTTTCCTCTTATTTTGTTTATTTCTACATTGAAAAGTTCGATGAACAATGAAAGTTTTCAAAAAAGTGAAATCGAAGAAATAAGATAGAAAATGAATCATTTAGTAGTAGATACACAAATTAATGCTGTTCAGAAAATAAGAAAGATCAAAGTTCGCTCACTGCGAAATAGTTGAACGTCTTTTTGGAAGGCTGAAGTCAAAGTTTGCTCACAATTTGGTGGTAGCTCGGGCTGCTTTAACGACAGTCCAGGTTTGGAGCATAGATAGTGTGTGATGGTCCTTTTTCTCTTCTTTAGCAACCGAAGGTACCTTCGCTATCTTGATTTGTTTCTGACGTAAAATTACGTCTCTCCATAGTGGTCTAATGGGGTGTCGGGAACGGAAAAAAATGATGACGCTTTTCGTGGTAAAGTTAAACGCTTATCGCTCCGCAACCAAATAACATAGAGAGTTGGTTTTAGTTTCATTTAACATAGAAAGGTAGACATTGAAGACTGCAAAAATAATTTTAGAATTTGGCATTACAGTCAAGTCAAGTTGCAAAATTCGTGAAAATCACGAAGAATTCTGATGACTTCACAGCGACCGATGCGCGCGCAAGCAGTGACCAACTTAGATTTCAGCGCTTTCTCATACCTAACTGGCTGGCGGCCTCAGTCGCTTGCTGCAGTCGGTTCTGAGCGGCATATTAACTGGATTTTCCAAATTTTGTTTTCGTAGAAATTTCTAGAAACTGCCAAAATGAGTTTGCTCATTGACGAAGAGTTCGATATAGATAAAGACGTACCGATCATTATGAAGGTAGATTTCAATATAGACGCGAAAAGAAACGAGAAGACATTTGATTATCTTGAACATCATTTTAAACTCATAAGGAGAGGGCACGACTTGGGAAATTCAAATCGTGATGAAACTTGGCATATTAGTAGCATACCATTAGGGTGTTCACCCATCAATCTAAAAAAGTGCAATGCCCAGCCAATTCAGAGGAAATGGCCCTCAAACTTTGGGCACAACTTATATACCAGCAGTAACTCTTCTCGAGAAATCAGTGCTAAGATAGCTCAGATGTCAGCGCGCTCGCTTATCATTCGGAAGGTTCGCAGTTCGGTCCTGGATGAGGTTTCTTTATTTTTATTTTTTTTTAAATTATTCCAAATTAAATTAAAAATTTGAAAAATATTTTAAATCAAAACTTTAATTATTTTTATGCAGAAAATATATTTATATGATACTTGAATTACAAATAAAATAATAATAATAATAATATATAAACTGTAAATAATTATAAATACATCTTTAATGGGGATAAATATTAACTATACTTAAAATTCTCATTCTAAATTCATTGAAAGTTTTAAATTATAGGGTTTTTATATTCACAAATTCTTCGTTCTTATTTTATCCTGGAAACAGTAGAGAGCAGATGTTAATATATTGAATACATATGCAGATGGTACAATATTTTAATGCTGAAATAAAAATAGCAGACAACAGCTGTTAATCAATTAAATGCGTAGGCAGATGGTCCGAAATTTCAATAACTGAAAAGGGACCAATAGATAAATGGCTTTACTCATTATCGTATGAAATTCTTCGACAGTGCTTTTACTTCTATTCCTTTAGAAGCCCTGAACAAACGAGGTTATTCACTTTGGATTTTGAAGTGTTTCGCATTACTTTTTGATTAAATTAGCATAATACAGAGAGTTAAAATATTCTAAAGTGAAAATGTCTATGAATTATAATACTGCTAGTGTGTCGAAGGTTGAAGATGGAACCAAACAAGAATCACTATACAGTGAAGTGTCAAAGTTGAGATTAAAGGATGCTGTTATTTATTATCAAGGTTTACTGGCTCAAAATAATTTAATTTCATCAGAATCTTCAGTTTCAATTTCTCATGAAGCAATGTTGATGGGTGAAGAAATTTTCCAAAATACTTTGGCCATCCTGGCTGAAAAAATTATTGTGAGTGATGAAGAACTTATTCATGAAAATGAAAGGTGTCAAGAAAGTTATTTTCTGCACAAAAATAATTAAAGTTTTAATTTAAAATATTTTTTTAAATTTTTAATTTAATTTGGAATAATATTGAAAAAAACGCAGCCAGGACCGAACTTCGGACCTAGCGAATGGTAAGCGAGTGCGCTGACATCTAAGCTATCAGAGCACTGATTGCTTGTGAAGAGTTACTGGTATATAAGTTGTGCCCAAAGTTTGAGGGCCATTTCCTCCGAATTGACTGGGCATTGCACTTTTTTAGATTAATGGGTGAACACCCTAATGGTATGCTACTAATATGCCAAGTTTCATCACGATTTGAATTTCCCAAGTCGTGCCCTCTCCTTGTCAATATGGTTCGAACAAACTATCCAAGTACATTAGGCAATTCATTCATCAATCTTACGTTCAAGCGAAATATTACTTCAGAATTGTTAAGTTACGTTCGCTATTTCTCGCACCATCGTCCGGTTTTACATAAGATAGCTACTATTAGAAACTGTATCCAATATTAATAACATGAATAAATATATTACATTTGAAAACAACAACCAAAATCACGATCTGACACATAAATTGAGAGTTTCAAAGAGCTACTCCAGTCACATAATCTCAGAGTCACAAAGAGTTATTTCAGTCACATAGAGCTACTTTAGTCACAGTTGAGTAAGGTAAGTAAGTCTACGCCCCTCAATCCCAGCGGCCGTTTCGCAGAGACAGCCTCCCGTCGAATTGTATCCTCACTTCTTCCCGTTCACTATTATTTGGTTATGGATCCGCTTTCAATTTGCCCCGACGGAAACGCAACTGCTTTATTCGTTTTCTTTTGTCAGAAGTCATTCATCGAAAAGAGATCCATCGAAAATTTTCTAAATACAAATAAAAATTGTGGGCTCTTTAGAAGAAAAGCTGTTTTTTTTTCCAAATTCTGTTCTGATTGTAATATCCTAAGGGGTTTATTCGGTATCATTCGTTTTTGGATTGACGAGCCGCTACCGATTATGTTTTTTGTAGCATAGTGGAAAAGAGTAAGTGTGCATTTTTGAATTGTTGAGTTCACGCACACAGAAGTAACAGACAGACCGACAAAGTTTTAACGGATTTGGTCAAACATTTGATACAGATCAACTATTCTGGTGGTAAAACCATACACCAAATTTCATCTTTCCAGCTTGTGGCATTTTTGAGTACTCCTACTCACTTACATAGAGACCGACACACACATTCAGATTTCCTCCTTGACAGATTTCATCCATTTAGCTTTCAGCATTTTAAACGTATTGTGTTCACATACAGATAGGCATGGAGATATAATTCTGAAAATGTATTTTTAGAACTCAGGGAGATCTGAATCCTCCAAATATTGAGGTCGAATTTTCGTTTCTCTTTGTTATACTTTATATTCCAGAGAATAAAAAATATGTGGAAATCGGAGAAGAATAGCGTGACAACTAACCTGGCGTCATTGAATAAGATAATACTTTTGAATTTTAAGATGATGTAAAAACCGTTGCTTTCGCATGATATGTTCCGAAGTTATCGAATGAAAATACCCAACGTCCAAAAGCAAAATGTACCAGTGGCAAACTTTAGTACAATAGACAATTCTAAATGTTTTTACATGATTTTTATGCAAATACATAGAGAATATGTGATTGCATAACTCACGTTATAATTATTTTTGACCACACATAAATAGAGATATCTTTAACTCCTTAACCCATTGACGTCTCTGAGACGTGCATCGAATTACAGAATTTTTGCCATTTAAATCCGCATTTCAGTCAACGTAACAATTAATTTTAAATACAAAAATCACCTGGACACGCTTAAATGTCTCAAGTATCCTTTACCCTCTTAAATACTATTCTTTTTTTCTCTACTTTTTCTCTTAAATACTCTACTTTTATAACTACTAGTACATACGGTGCCATGGATTCAAATCTAGAATTTAGTAAATTATATAGTTTCTTTTCATTGAACTATTCACACAAAGAATATCCATTCTTGGAATTTAATACTGATATTGAATTTCATACTGAATTAGCACTGCTACTGAAACTTTTGTATTTTAACAATCGAGATGTTGTGAGGAAAGTTATAATTTTGTTATGTACATAGTCAAGTATAATGCTTCTTGGGAGATATTTACTTTACAATTATTTTGCTTGAAATTTCAATTCAATGTTTATAAGTTGTTATTGTCAAATCACTTTTGAATATGTATTCTCTATTATCATTCAAGTAAGACTTGATGTATATGATTCGTAATGTACTTTGATAAATAAAGTATTGCCGACTTGGTCGGGGATGGGCCTTGGTGGCTTGTGGATCTTGGTTGCTCTACGAGCTTCGAAAACCAGACTGGACCTAAATTTTGGTCTTAATGAACGCGTTCTTGGAGTCAATTATCCCAAGCAAAATGTCTCATTCTGGGTTAAATTAACACCATTCTAAGGAACGGTTCAGGTTTTGAGCCACATGTGTTGTAGTGGAGGAGGTGGCTTCCCGGTGTCCGTCCTGATCCCTTGTCGGAGCAGTTTATTGCTCGGCTGGTCACCAGTATTACCGTGTGCCAAGACAGGGCGGTGGTTCTATCAAGGTTACTCTCTTAAATAGATTGAAATAATAAAAAATATATCAAATGGGTGGTGGCATCTAATTAGAAGGTTAAACAGAATTGTAGGGAATATCGAAAGGAGAATTCTCTGAAATACTTTTACGTAGCCATTATAAATAAGGTGGTTGTACATTCCATTTTGAACGGGACTATCCCTTTTTTTTAAATAACCTTTTCCGTTGTCTCCAAGCACAGCTTCCGGATGCCCAAATGTCCCGTTTTCAGAAAGAGCGTTCTGTGAAGAATTAGAAATATTTGAAGTAACAAATTTAACCGAAATACATACGTGGGAAAAACTCAAACTATAGTGGATGCATTGAAGTAGAAGGGGCTTATAATTGTAACCAAGATACAGTATTGATGAATATTTACTTATTTCACCAAAAAAAGTGACAGAATGGAACACTGGGAATGCTTCAAACGAAAGTCATTTGATGGAATTTTTCAAACACTTTCACATGAATAATTTTAATCATACGACCTTTTGTAAAATTAGATAATAATTCATTTCACATCAAAATACCAAAATATGTTTGTCCGCTACTAATGCACACGTTTAAAGGTAGTTTTCTCTTATGAATAAGTTGTGGATGAGCAAAAAAGCACAGATGCAAGTCGTAGTTCTCAAAGTAAGTAAGTTTTAATAAAACGCGTTAAACGTTTCGTTCTTATTTCAAATCAACACCAAATATTTTTTAGAAATTTGTTCTTCTTAAAAATATAAACCTACATTATACCTACTTATTTTCATGTGTTCATTCCTGTTCATTTCGTTAGAAAATAAATTTTATGAAGACATATACCTAAAAATTTTATATGAAAGGGAAAACTATAAACTTTAATAAAAAGTATTGTTGGAAAAAGTATAAAAGAATCCGCCCTTACAGACTTCATCAAGGGTCATCTGCAGGCAGGGATTCAAAAAATTGGAACTTTTTCTGTAAGAGGTCTGACTTTCATCTAAACATTAATCTCTCGTAATCCGAAAGATCCCAAAGGAAAAGAAAGACAAAAGATGGACTACCAGCAAAAAAAATAATTACAGATCTCAATAAATATACCAATAAAATTTAGTTCCAAAAAAGATTTTAAGAATAAAAATCATTCGTCATCGGCAATAAAATGCCGTCATAATAATAAAACATTCACCAAAAAAAGTAATCAACTTACCCTCAGCCACGAACGCACTAAAAATGACTATTCACTGAAGCAAACCAACACTTTCCCGCCTAAATTCTCAGAACTGTCGACTTTCCCACATTTTACCAGAAATGCGAATTGTCTTTGATTACTGCGCCATCTATTAATCGAAATTGAAGGCAGAGGGAGTAAAGCCTGGAGAAGAAATACAGGAAGAGTCTTCCAAAGCAAAGGGATTGAAATTAATCCCTAAAAGCCAAAATACTTTCATGAATTAAACCTTCAATTTTGTTATAATTGAAAAGGAAATCATTAGAGGAACCGGTGTAAAAACGGGCACTGGTGTAAATATGGACACCCCTCCCCAAGTGGCTATTGGAGGTGCTGAAGACTGGCCTCCAGGACTGTAGATGGCGATACTTGTTGATATAAGATAGCAGAGAACAGTTGGAATCATTCTTTCAAGTAGTGTGGATGCAGCGTGAGTTATTGAGCGCATTAGTGTTGTTCTGGACCGCAAACTTTTGACTGGTATGTGAAATCGTTTTCTTTTCATGTTCTTATGGTTAGTTTAAAATAATTTTACAGTGATATCCGGAAAGCAGAGATCCTAAGCTACTTTTAGAAGCACTCCTTTAGTCACACACGCTTTTTTGTTACATGTGATAGCGGCCATCTTTCTTAGGTTTGGTTGATATAAATATGGGCACCCTTTCAATGCCAATTGATGAGGCTGCTGAAACACCGAAATGTTCCCCGGGAACTTCAAATACAGTTTCTCCGTTCGACATATCTCCTGTCCTCAACATTAAGAAGAGAACCACTACTCGTGGGCGCAAAGCAACAAGGTCCAGCCTCATCATTGGATCACCATACAAGGATCAGTTGACCAAGTCTCTTGAGAAAAGTGCTCCCAAGAAGACGTCCTTGAGTGTTCCTGGAGTAAGAAACCGGCCAGGGGGCAGGGGTGGGAAGACCAAGGGCCTTCAAAAAAAGAAAATTCGACCCACGAAACGATACGATTCATGATCGGACTCATCAGACTACTATGATCCTCCCCTTGTGGACAGCGATGATGATATCAACCTGGATATCAACGATGGGGATAAACCATACTTGAGGAAGGCAACTTTCATCTTTTGTGATGGAAAGTTCTCTGAAGACACACGCGGGGAAGTGTGGATTAAATGTGTTATGTGCCAAATGTTGGCACACCTAGATTGTGCCGGGGCTGAAACAGCCAGTTATGTTTGCGATTTCTGTAAATAATTTTTTTCTGTAATAAATAAATTCTCTACTATTTTGTATTGTTTATCCTGTTTTAAAACATTTCAAATAATTTTTTGTGACTCTTTTGGAGAGGGCCCATATTTGCACCCCATTTTTTCTGATGCTTTTTTTAAAGCTTTTTGTAAATCTTCGTTTTCGAATTGAAATAATTGGTATTAATCATTGTTTTGCCTCCTCTCAATTAGTAAACTTGTAATAGTTGTTAATGAAGGTCAGAAATCTAGAATTTTTCAAAATGAAAGTAACTTTAAGTCAAAAACAAAAGAGAGTGCCCATATTTACACCTTTTCCTCTATTATAAAGATTCTTTTAAAAATTATTAGTTGTCTCTAAATATTGAGTCTAATCATTGAGGATTTTTTTTAATTCTGAAAAATTGATAGAAAATTAGGTTTTTGAAGAACCTAGAATCTAATTTTGAATGGTAGCTATTTAAATTGTTTACATTGAAATCAAATTCCTCTCTTTTTTCAAAAAAAGCGAGTAACGCCTTTTCTTCAGTAATCTCAATTTTTATATCTAAAAAGCTTCTTTATTCTGATAAACGTTAGTTTAATTATATTTTAATTCCTCTGTATAACAGCTAATTTTGCACGTCAGAACCGCTGCGGACCTCCACCAGAGTTTCCTCTGGCCTCGTCCTGCCCGGGCATAGTCCACCATCTTTCGGGTCCCAACGTGTATGCTCAAACTCCGCCCAACCAATAAATTAGAAAGGACGGGTCGTTGGTGCGCCCCTCGTGCGAAGACGAAGGGATCCCAACACAGTCGGCGTAATTAAATTTTAATTCCTCCTAATTTCTGAACTAAAAAGCTCAATTACCGGACATTCCCCCCTTCAAAAAAGAAAGATTTTAAATCAAAACATCTGAAGAAAAGAAGGCTATTACGAACTAAATAATGTAAAAGTGAAAATGCCTGTGTTGTACATAGTGTAAATATTTCTTTCCTTTTTGTTTATTTTGTTTTTCTTTTTCTTAAATAAAATTCCCGTGTCTTGCCCATGAAACCGTTCAGTGACCGGTCTGGTCACGGGTACGGGGGTAAGAGACGGCGTTCTGTTATGTATAACAGCTAATAATATAGTCCAAATTATCTCTGTTCAACAGAAGCAGATCGTCTTTATATCCGAAACAGTAAATTAAGTTATCCCTGATTATTTTATTTTCATAAAAGTGCAAGAAAATATTGGTCAGTGAATTAGAGAAAGTAACATCTATTGGTATTCCTGTTTTCTGCTTATAAACTAGCCTAAAAACTAGTAGATATCCCGTTTTGAGGAAAAATAAAAAGGCAAGTTAAATATGTGTGAAAAAATGTAGTGAAATCCAAACGAAATCAGTGCAAGGAGTGTGCGAAAAAAGCAGAAATCTTGTCTGTTTTTTAGAAGACTTGAAAGATAAGAAGATTGTACTCCTTTTCCGGGAGCTGAATTTTACTTAAAACTGATTTTCGACTTTCAGCAATTATTTCTTAAAAATCGTTATTGCAATGACTTTCCCTTTGACTTGCAAGTATAAAAACTTAATTGCTTTCCTAGCTCTTACTTTTTCACAATGTTATAATTATTTCCTTTTGTTCTGCTTCATTTATTTGCTTCAAAGTGAGCATTTATTTACTTTACTGCTGAGCTAACTTAATTTATGCAAGCTCATTGCATTCGAATTTTTTTCTTTTCGTCTACCATCACAATGTATCGCTTTCTTTATTAGTTGAAAAAGAATAAAAATAATGTTACTTTTTCATCTTAAAAAATCATATCAAAATAAAAACTTTGGAATTATTAAATAAATAGAAAAACGTTGAGTGTAAAAAATAGAGTGCAAGTTAGTAACAAGAAATTCTTCACTAAAGGAACTCCGACATTCTTTATTTTTCAGAGCACAATATTATTGTTATTTCTGTAAAATAATGTAAGAATACAAGCTGGAATTTTGTAAAAAGTATTTCTTCTGGATGAGAAGAACGGAAGTCTATTCATGCGGCAAATCAGTTAAAAGCTCTCGAATTCTCAAAATATTTCTTAATTTTTAGTTTATTTGAAGAAAAATGACCATCAGACAAATTTTCATTCATATTAAAATCATTAAAATAGCTACCCGGGAACATATAAAAGAAGGAATAAGTTAAAAAATATTTAAAATAATGTTACTGTTTCCACTTACAAAATATAAACTTTTAGAAAAAGAAATAAAAAATAAAACGATAACAATTTAAGTGTGTGTGTGTGTGGAATGTTAAAAATTGTAATGTTTTCCAAATATAAAGGTATTTTCTTCAAGGCAAACGGTTTCAAACAGTTTATTCAACTATATGAGTGGGGTAAAAATAAGTGCGGTTTTCACAAACAGATAGTTTAGCTACTCTTTTCAATGATGTTAGTCAGTCATATGATTTATTATATACTGATTCTTTAATCTTAATTTTGACGCAAGGTGTGTATAATTTTATATAAAGCTGTTTGTATGGTGTTGATTTTAACATTGATTGACGAAAAGAGACTTCTCATCTTTTACTTTCACAAGCGGAAGAAAACTGCTTATGATCACGAAGATATACAATTTAATAAGTTTATGTTGTTCATGATAATTATAAATCACTTGTCAGAACTGGTTGACCAAATTTCTTTCTGATGCTTTTCCATTAAAAGTTGACCAACGTTCATCATCATCAACTCGAGTTGATGCTGACTGAATTATTGCCACAACCTATTTGGATCGTCATATTTCAGTATATGAGATAAGAGGAAAGTACATTTTTGAACTATCCACAGACATTTGCAAAAATAGGGATTCGTAAAAATCTCGATATTTGAGTTCCGCAATAATTGAGGGAAAATTCAATAAACACAGCACATCAAGTCTGTGGTTTACAACCCAAACATATTGAAAACTACCCATTTATGAAACAAATGATTAATGGGAATGAAAAATTTATTTTTTTCTTCCGTAAAATCAATTGAAAAGATCTGGAGAAAATGCGATGAACCGGCACAAATCTGATCAAAAGATTAATTATTTCAAAAGCATATTATGTCATAAATTTGGCAGAATTACAAAGGCATTGAGTATTTTGAGTTGTTTCCAAACCACCGAATGATTAGTTCAAGTGCATATTATATAAACGTAGAGAAATCAGATGAAGCAATCAAAGAAAAACGTAATAAAATGACAAATCGTTTAAGAATTATGTTTCTTCATGATAACTAAAGATCATACACATCTTTAGTGACTCGAAAGAAATTCTTAGAATTTAGTTTCGAAGTGATGTTACATCCATTAAGGAGCCCGAATTCAGCACCGTAAAATTATTATTTATTTGTTTGTTTTCTCTTTGACTAGTAAAAGTCACAATGATATTGAGGCAGTACCATCAAACTTGGTTCAATTTTGCATTGATGTGGACCAGAAGTTATACGAGGATGGATCGAAAAAAAGTCTACAAGTTTAATAAAAAATTATTTATTAACAATAGACAGAAAATACAAATGGGAATTAAGAGGCATAATTGCCGATAACTTTTTCACATAATCACCAAATCTATTTAAGCATTTATCTAAACGCAGGACTAATTTGTTTAACCCAGCTTGGTAGAAATCACGCCCCTGTCCATTGAGCCAGTTCTCGACAACAGTTTTCATATCACTGTTTGAAGAGAACCTTGTTCCAGATAAGTGTCTGGAACCCAGATTGGGTACCATACCTGGGCTATATGGGGGGTGACTCCAAAATTCCCTCTTGAACTTTTGCAACAATTCTTGAGTTTTTCAAGCAATATGGTACAAGAGTATGACACCATCACTCAACATGCCAGGACTTTGCCTCGGATGGCTTCACGATGGCCCTGCGTCTATTTCCTTTTTCCGAAATTGAAGGAACACTCGCCTGGAACAAGGTTCTCTTCAGACAGTGATGTAAAAACAAGTGACACGCGATGACAGTGATGTACAACGGAAAGTCCTGGCAAAGAACTGGCTCAATGGGCAGGGACGTGATTTCTGCCAAGTCGGGTTAAACATGTTGGTCCTACGTTCAGATAAGTGCCTAAATAGATTTGATGATTTTGTAGAAAAGTGACGGCAACGTATTCCTCCTATTTCCCTTTTGTATTTTCCGTCTAATGTTAATAAATAATTTTTTATTATCCTTGTAAACTTTTTTGGATCCATCCTCGTGTGCATGTAGGATAATGACGATGCAAAATTTTATATAATAAAATGGAATAAATACCATTGATAAAAAGTTTATTCATTGTTTTAAAGTTAATGCTTTATTTCCTGGGTAGGGATGCAGTTATTTTGGAACGAACCTAATATTTGTGATTTGTTTGTTTCCATGTGAGTCTTTAGTGATGATTACCACTAAAGATTCACAGGACTCACATGGAAATAAATATGCTCTTTCTACTATGTCTCTCCGTTGTGTCTCTTTTAGCTTTGGTCTCCATGGCGGAGGGGGTACTTGGAAACATGTTTCTCTGACACAAAAATAGATAGATAATTTTAAAGAAGAAACCGCCGGAAGAATTCCAATTCATTTGTTCTTATATGTACATTGAAAGTAATTAAAAATTCCAGTCAAGCACTTGTCTGCACTAGTCTTCTTTCTCGTAGGCGGAAATGCTAAATGGCTCGTAGTCTGGCAAAAGATATTATATCCTTTGCCTTTTAATAAATATATAATTTATATGATACAACAAACTCGCACCATCATTATATGTTAATGAAGTCTAAAATAAATTAAAACGAGTCATTCACTGTCCTATTTTTCCCCATCTTCTTTGAGTTTTCTTAAACAACAAAACACAAAATACTCGAATAAATTGTTTTCATATCAACGTTTTTTTTAAATATGAATAAGAATTCTGACATATTTTTTTTACTCAGAGGGAAATCTTTCTTCGCCTTACTGAATAACAGGCATTGTTTTTCTTTTATTTTGCTTTTTATCTTTGCATGCTTTTCTTTTCAATGAAAAAAAACATTTTTAAAGTTCTTCTCTTTCATTTTCCTTTAACGTTAAAAATATTCTTTGAAAAAAAAACAGACTTTTCATTTCCCATCGAAGCAATTTTCAAAAAATTAGGTTTAACAGAAAATACGAACTACGTAGTAAATTTTAGTGAAACATTTTCCATGTTATTTTAAGAAATAAAGTACTTTCCATTTGAAGGAAAACATTTTTCACATTACTTTGACCTAATTTCTACAAATAAAATACAAAATTGAAATATTTTATCCAAACCTATAATTTTTTCACCAGCTGGAAATAATTCTTCAAGGGACAAGTTTATTTGGATTTCCTCTTTCGATCTCAAATTTTAGATCCAGTTTTGCTTTAATTTAATTTTTATTTGCAACAAACTCTGTTTACATGGTATTCAAATTGGACGACTCTGATTTAATGTGCTTAGAGCAAAAAGCTCAAAATTTTCAGTTTGCGAAACATTAACATTGTTTAACATTGTATCTCTTATTATGCATAATATTACATTCTGGCTCCATTAACAAAGTAATTTTAAACTTCAAATAGTGATAGATGTCTACCCCGTGTTCTTTTAGTAGCCTTGTACCTGTTATGTCTATATGAACGTCCCTAACGGAATTAAGAAACGGTCTGTGTCGTGTCATCATTAGATCTAATTGCGCAATGTCTTAGCCATCTTCACTTTCTTATTCCTCATGCAAAATATACAATTGAATTCAACATTAAAATACCATATCACATGTTACATCTAGCAGTATCGTAGTTGCATTAAAATATGGTGATAAAAAAGAATTAAAACATAGCAACCACAACCATTTAGCTTACTAGATATATTTCAGCTACAACTTGTAATGTACAGAGGTGTGCAAGAAAATTGCAACAAATGCTGAAATCAGTGCTTTTGGTGCGGAAAGCAGTAAATACATCCTGAATTGCTGCAAATAATAGAAAAAATTAATGTCTGGACAGTTGGAACTACAAGAAATATATATTTTTTAAATTTAATTTCTCTCCTCGGCACTTTTAAAGCACCGAGGCACTTTCTTGCATATTAAACTAGAAACTGTGTGTTAAAACGTTTGTGTGAGATTTTACTTAAAAAGTGACGGTGATATGATTTTTTACACATCTCTGTAAATGGTATAAATTAGTTAAAAATCCACTTGCTACAAAGTCAAATCTTCAAGGGCTAGTAGTTATCGAAAAAGTTTGGTTTTAAGGAAATAATCTCATAAAGCTTAAAATAAAAAGAATTAGTTTGTAACCGTACATTCTAACTTTGAAATAATTGAATATACCCAAAAAAGTAGAACAAGCGTTTATTTCCTTAAATACTGATCCTAGATATATACTTCCATATACAAATTTACATCAAATAAAGTAAGAATTTGTATGGGAATGCTTTGACTTCTAAGGGGATTGATAATTAAAAGTTACAAAAATAAAATTTTTATACTGCCCCCATAGTGCGAAAATGTCAGTTAGTAATAAGTATTTCTTACATTCGCCTATTCACATACAAAGTTGTACGCTTCTATCTGCAAAAATTACAAGACAAATTTATTGACTTAGACCACTTTTCCATACCTCTCATTGCTATTTTCT
>BGPR01014738.1:6085-23314 GCA_013235015.1 Araneus ventricosus
CACTATAAGTGTACTAACCGTCATCGGAGATGGCCCGGAGCTAATAGAGGGTTAATAGTGTAAAAGGAGCCGCGAGATGGTAATTGCTTAAGTTTGAATTTAAGAAAAGCGAGTTATACTGAAAGAGTGGCAGCCGCGACAATTAGCAGGGGCACTGTGGCTGAACGCATAATAGACATTACAAGCAACTCATGCGACCATCCCCTCCCCACTATAAGTATACTAACCGTCATCGGAGATGGCTCGGAGCTAATAGAGGGTTAATAATATAAAAGGAGCCGTGAGATGGTAATTGCTTAAGTTTGAATTTAAAAAAAGTGCGTAAGCTAAGATCAAAGAGGGTGTTATAAAACTCATTATCTTGAGAGTAAGTGAATTAAAATTTAATTTTTTAAAGAAATTATTACCACTTAGCAACGTCAGGTATATAAGGGAAGTGGGGGTAAGAGTAACGCAGTCGGGTAAGTGTCCGCACGGATTTTTTTCCCTGTTGGCAACAGTGCAAGCAGAAGCGAGTGTGATCATATCAATACGTGTGTTTTCAGCTCTCTCAAGAGACCGCCATTATTATTTTCATCCTTGCTGCCTTTTATTTATGAGGTAAAATATGATTTCGTTATGTTAGCATGTAATTTTTCTGTGAAGAAATCTTAATTTTTTTGTAAATAAAAGACTAATGCTTACTTTCTAAGTAAATATCATTATGAGGTTTGTTCCCTTCTGAACAACGTGGCCACGTTAGAATTTAACTTTAGTGAATGTGATGGCCATCTATGGACGGTTTAGATAAGCAATATATCGGCGGCTAAGAGTACACACAGACCAGATATGCGAAAAGGAAAAGGTAGAATTAGAGGAAGCAAAAGCCAATTGCGTTTTCAATAAAAATAAAAATAGGGACAAAACAAAAAAAAAGAAAGAAAAGCCCTGAAAGCAAAGAAAAAACTTATTCTGAATTCTATCTAAAACCCAATTCCTTCAACAAGTTCGGCAAATAATGAGGGGACAAATTGCCTAGGCTGCGCACACATATGATGAAGATTGGATCCAGTGTGGATTGTATTACCCGCCACGTCGGGTAAGAGTACGCATTTGGCATTTTTTTCCTTACGTTTCGTAATATATATTTTTTCAAAGCTAAAATTTTAATTTTTTGTACCCTTCTTTCTAAGTTAATATGCTATGATTCAGTATATTTTCGAGACACTAACTTTTCAGTTCTCATTTTTATAACGAAAAATCCCCTAGGTGCTTACTCTTACCCTCCTTTCCCTTAATCTAGTTATGAGTAAAAGTTTATTTGTTAAAGTTGTTTTTAATTCGATGAATGCATTACGTTCTAATGCAGCGAAGTTTGAAAAATTCTTATTTCTTTCCTTTAGTAACCCGCCGAAATTCTATCACTTTGAAAATGATTTAAAACACAGAGATTAATTTAAAATAGAGCGAGAATTCGCGAAGCTACAGCTAAGTAAAACACTAAGCTAAAATAACTACTCCATTTATTTCGTTTAATCAAATTTTTATTAGTAAAGAAATTATGAATATTTCCTAGAAATTCATAAAATAAATAAAGTCGTTTTCTCCAAGCAGAAATTTAATTCTCGTTCGTAGCAAACGAGTAGTGAAGTAAACGCAGTGGAAATAACAAAAAATAAACTGTTTCTTAATGATAAATTCACTTGAAATTGTTTCTAAAGAAGCACAACAGTCCTTGCGCAAAATATTAAGCGTAAAGAGCTTAACGAAGAGCAAAACACGAAACATATTGAGCTTAATAAAGAATGACGTGATAAACATTTGTGCCAAGCCTTATTAATATTAAACCACTTAACATTTAAAATATTTTCAGCAAAAATGGATTGTCGTATATTAAAATAAAATTAATTCATAATGTTGTATAAAGCGTGAATATGTTTAAATGAAATATAAACTTCTACAATTTTGAATTGGATTAGATAAAAGCTCACGATGTGTTTTTAGTGATTCTTTTTCTTTCTGATTAAATCTTGAAGGATGATTTTTCAATATTTATTGACTATGTCGTTTTGCCTTAAATGGTTTTTAGTATTATAGAAATTGTTTTGCTTCATATATTTTCTGAAATTATATTTGAAGGAGTTAAATATTGAACAAGAACACGCAATACAGAAATATTCTTCTTAGCACAGGATCCAAACGACAATTATGCCGCCTTATACAGGATAATTCAAAATTCAGAAGAAAAAATGTTAAGGGAGGTAGAAAATCACAAAGCATGACCGGAAAGGCCAACCGGATGAGTCAGAGGGCGCTTTTTGGTTGACTGTTGTGATAGTCGCATGCGCGGTTCTGCCTCCTGCGGCGTTGTTCCAGAAGATCTGCTACTTTTCCAACATCCAGGCTTTGCATGTGTTTTTTAGATGTTTGAGGAGTTTCGGGATGTTATATTCGATAGGCTCTGCTCTCTGTGGTAGCTTGTCGTATTTCTTGTTCACAGACCAACAGACAAACATAATTCCAAAAATGTTTCTTTTTTCGGAAGGGAGATCTGAAATGAGGAAATTCCTCAAAATCTCAAGATCGATTTTTATTATTATTATTATTGCAATACTTTCTTATACCAGAAAACAAAAAGGAAGCAAAAAAAAATTATATGAATTCAAAACAAATTTATTGAATACCAGACATAGCAGTGAACATTTTCTTCAGGAAATGCAAACTTTGGAAACAAAACTGCATTAAGAGAAAAGGAAATTATGTAAATCCTTTCCTGTGAACTTTGTACTGGTCTAGTCAACTGTTTTGAATTATTCATTTCTTGTTAACATGGAATAAAAGCCAACGTTACAGACGATAACGAAAATCAATAAGAAATATTCTTTGCTGGAAAACATCGATCAAAACGCTGAAAAATTTCAGCTGCTTTTTACAAAGAAGTAAAATTAAAGATTTTCTGTTCTTCCACTTTCTGTAAAAACAGTTTTGAAATGAAAAATGCCTTTTAATAAACAAATAACAATAAATTTTAATACAGTTATAAAAATGATTTTTTTTTACATTAGTCCAAGTAATATTATTTTTATGCAGCTGGACGCTTCAACATTAAAACGCAACTGCTCTAAAATGCTTAAAATTGATGATATGGAAGAAAATTACATTCCAGTGCATTTTTAAAAGAAATGCCGTTATTAAAAAAAGTGCATCAGTCCATTTTTTTTATTTAGATCCCAAATTACTAACTTAATCGTTGAAGAGTTTAGATTTATTTTTCAAAATCATTGAACATAAATATCCCCTTTATTGACTGAAAAAAAAATTTTCCGATTAAAAGCTTCAACATTCTCATATATAAGGTATCCACTCTAAATCTAGCCAGTAGCTAATTGCTAAACCTTTAGGATAAGTATATATCCCAATTGGAGAAATGATTTATTTGTAAGCAGATTTTTATAGCTGGAATTTAAAAAAATTTTTAGCATATAGCATTCTTCTTCCCTCAACTTTCTCATGTATATGCACTGTATGACGCATTATGTGCAGTGACGGCTCGTCTATGAGGGCTGAAGTACCACCTGAAATTATTTCAAAAACTTCCATTTCCATTTCTTTCCTCTTATTTTGTTTATTTCTACATTGAAAAGTTCGATGAACAATGAAAGTTTTCAAAAAAGTGAAATCGAAGAAATAAGATAGAAAATGAATCATTTAGTAGTAGATACACAAATTAATGCTGTTCAGAAAATAAGAAAGATCAAAGTTCGCTCACTGCGAAATAGTTGAACGTCTTTTTGGAAGGCTGAAGTCAAAGTTTGCTCACAATTTGGTGGTAGCTCGGGCTGCTTTAACGACAGTCCAGGTTTGGAGCATAGATAGTGTGTGATGGTCCTTTTTCTCTTCTTTAGCAACCGAAGGTACCTTCGCTATCTTGATTTGTTTCTGACGTAAAATTACGTCTCTCCATAGTGGTCTAATGGGGTGTCGGGAACGGAAAAAAATGATGACGCTTTTCGTGGTAAAGTTAAACGCTTATCGCTCCGCAACCAAATAACATAGAGAGTTGGTTTTAGTTTCATTTAACATAGAAAGGTAGACATTGAAGACTGCAAAAATAATTTTAGAATTTGGCATTACAGTCAAGTCAAGTTGCAAAATTCGTGAAAATCACGAAGAATTCTGATGACTTCACAGCGACCGATGCGCGCGCAAGCAGTGACCAACTTAGATTTCAGCGCTTTCTCATACCTAACTGGCTGGCGGCCTCAGTCGCTTGCTGCAGTCGGTTCTGAGCGGCATATTAACTGGATTTTCCAAATTTTGTTTTCGTAGAAATTTCTAGAAACTGCCAAAATGAGTTTGCTCATTGACGAAGAGTTCGATATAGATAAAGACGTACCGATCATTATGAAGGTAGATTTCAATATAGACGCGAAAAGAAACGAGAAGACATTTGATTATCTTGAACATCATTTTAAACTCATAAGGAGAGGGCACGACTTGGGAAATTCAAATCGTGATGAAACTTGGCATATTAGTAGCATACCATTAGGGTGTTCACCCATCAATCTAAAAAAGTGCAATGCCCAGCCAATTCAGAGGAAATGGCCCTCAAACTTTGGGCACAACTTATATACCAGCAGTAACTCTTCTCGAGAAATCAGTGCTAAGATAGCTCAGATGTCAGCGCGCTCGCTTATCATTCGGAAGGTTCGCAGTTCGGTCCTGGATGAGGTTTCTTTATTTTTATTTTTTTTTAAATTATTCCAAATTAAATTAAAAATTTGAAAAATATTTTAAATCAAAACTTTAATTATTTTTATGCAGAAAATATATTTATATGATACTTGAATTACAAATAAAATAATAATAATAATAATATATAAACTGTAAATAATTATAAATACATCTTTAATGGGGATAAATATTAACTATACTTAAAATTCTCATTCTAAATTCATTGAAAGTTTTAAATTATAGGGTTTTTATATTCACAAATTCTTCGTTCTTATTTTATCCTGGAAACAGTAGAGAGCAGATGTTAATATATTGAATACATATGCAGATGGTACAATATTTTAATGCTGAAATAAAAATAGCAGACAACAGCTGTTAATCAATTAAATGCGTAGGCAGATGGTCCGAAATTTCAATAACTGAAAAGGGACCAATAGATAAATGGCTTTACTCATTATCGTATGAAATTCTTCGACAGTGCTTTTACTTCTATTCCTTTAGAAGCCCTGAACAAACGAGGTTATTCACTTTGGATTTTGAAGTGTTTCGCATTACTTTTTGATTAAATTAGCATAATACAGAGAGTTAAAATATTCTAAAGTGAAAATGTCTATGAATTATAATACTGCTAGTGTGTCGAAGGTTGAAGATGGAACCAAACAAGAATCACTATACAGTGAAGTGTCAAAGTTGAGATTAAAGGATGCTGTTATTTATTATCAAGGTTTACTGGCTCAAAATAATTTAATTTCATCAGAATCTTCAGTTTCAATTTCTCATGAAGCAATGTTGATGGGTGAAGAAATTTTCCAAAATACTTTGGCCATCCTGGCTGAAAAAATTATTGTGAGTGATGAAGAACTTATTCATGAAAATGAAAGGTGTCAAGAAAGTTATTTTCTGCACAAAAATAATTAAAGTTTTAATTTAAAATATTTTTTTAAATTTTTAATTTAATTTGGAATAATATTGAAAAAAACGCAGCCAGGACCGAACTTCGGACCTAGCGAATGGTAAGCGAGTGCGCTGACATCTAAGCTATCAGAGCACTGATTGCTTGTGAAGAGTTACTGGTATATAAGTTGTGCCCAAAGTTTGAGGGCCATTTCCTCCGAATTGACTGGGCATTGCACTTTTTTAGATTAATGGGTGAACACCCTAATGGTATGCTACTAATATGCCAAGTTTCATCACGATTTGAATTTCCCAAGTCGTGCCCTCTCCTTGTCAATATGGTTCGAACAAACTATCCAAGTACATTAGGCAATTCATTCATCAATCTTACGTTCAAGCGAAATATTACTTCAGAATTGTTAAGTTACGTTCGCTATTTCTCGCACCATCGTCCGGTTTTACATAAGATAGCTACTATTAGAAACTGTATCCAATATTAATAACATGAATAAATATATTACATTTGAAAACAACAACCAAAATCACGATCTGACACATAAATTGAGAGTTTCAAAGAGCTACTCCAGTCACATAATCTCAGAGTCACAAAGAGTTATTTCAGTCACATAGAGCTACTTTAGTCACAGTTGAGTAAGGTAAGTAAGTCTACGCCCCTCAATCCCAGCGGCCGTTTCGCAGAGACAGCCTCCCGTCGAATTGTATCCTCACTTCTTCCCGTTCACTATTATTTGGTTATGGATCCGCTTTCAATTTGCCCCGACGGAAACGCAACTGCTTTATTCGTTTTCTTTTGTCAGAAGTCATTCATCGAAAAGAGATCCATCGAAAATTTTCTAAATACAAATAAAAATTGTGGGCTCTTTAGAAGAAAAGCTGTTTTTTTTTCCAAATTCTGTTCTGATTGTAATATCCTAAGGGGTTTATTCGGTATCATTCGTTTTTGGATTGACGAGCCGCTACCGATTATGTTTTTTGTAGCATAGTGGAAAAGAGTAAGTGTGCATTTTTGAATTGTTGAGTTCACGCACACAGAAGTAACAGACAGACCGACAAAGTTTTAACGGATTTGGTCAAACATTTGATACAGATCAACTATTCTGGTGGTAAAACCATACACCAAATTTCATCTTTCCAGCTTGTGGCATTTTTGAGTACTCCTACTCACTTACATAGAGACCGACACACACATTCAGATTTCCTCCTTGACAGATTTCATCCATTTAGCTTTCAGCATTTTAAACGTATTGTGTTCACATACAGATAGGCATGGAGATATAATTCTGAAAATGTATTTTTAGAACTCAGGGAGATCTGAATCCTCCAAATATTGAGGTCGAATTTTCGTTTCTCTTTGTTATACTTTATATTCCAGAGAATAAAAAATATGTGGAAATCGGAGAAGAATAGCGTGACAACTAACCTGGCGTCATTGAATAAGATAATACTTTTGAATTTTAAGATGATGTAAAAACCGTTGCTTTCGCATGATATGTTCCGAAGTTATCGAATGAAAATACCCAACGTCCAAAAGCAAAATGTACCAGTGGCAAACTTTAGTACAATAGACAATTCTAAATGTTTTTACATGATTTTTATGCAAATACATAGAGAATATGTGATTGCATAACTCACGTTATAATTATTTTTGACCACACATAAATAGAGATATCTTTAACTCCTTAACCCATTGACGTCTCTGAGACGTGCATCGAATTACAGAATTTTTGCCATTTAAATCCGCATTTCAGTCAACGTAACAATTAATTTTAAATACAAAAATCACCTGGACACGCTTAAATGTCTCAAGTATCCTTTACCCTCTTAAATACTATTCTTTTTTTCTCTACTTTTTCTCTTAAATACTCTACTTTTATAACTACTAGTACATACGGTGCCATGGATTCAAATCTAGAATTTAGTAAATTATATAGTTTCTTTTCATTGAACTATTCACACAAAGAATATCCATTCTTGGAATTTAATACTGATATTGAATTTCATACTGAATTAGCACTGCTACTGAAACTTTTGTATTTTAACAATCGAGATGTTGTGAGGAAAGTTATAATTTTGTTATGTACATAGTCAAGTATAATGCTTCTTGGGAGATATTTACTTTACAATTATTTTGCTTGAAATTTCAATTCAATGTTTATAAGTTGTTATTGTCAAATCACTTTTGAATATGTATTCTCTATTATCATTCAAGTAAGACTTGATGTATATGATTCGTAATGTACTTTGATAAATAAAGTATTGCCGACTTGGTCGGGGATGGGCCTTGGTGGCTTGTGGATCTTGGTTGCTCTACGAGCTTCGAAAACCAGACTGGACCTAAATTTTGGTCTTAATGAACGCGTTCTTGGAGTCAATTATCCCAAGCAAAATGTCTCATTCTGGGTTAAATTAACACCATTCTAAGGAACGGTTCAGGTTTTGAGCCACATGTGTTGTAGTGGAGGAGGTGGCTTCCCGGTGTCCGTCCTGATCCCTTGTCGGAGCAGTTTATTGCTCGGCTGGTCACCAGTATTACCGTGTGCCAAGACAGGGCGGTGGTTCTATCAAGGTTACTCTCTTAAATAGATTGAAATAATAAAAAATATATCAAATGGGTGGTGGCATCTAATTAGAAGGTTAAACAGAATTGTAGGGAATATCGAAAGGAGAATTCTCTGAAATACTTTTACGTAGCCATTATAAATAAGGTGGTTGTACATTCCATTTTGAACGGGACTATCCCTTTTTTTTAAATAACCTTTTCCGTTGTCTCCAAGCACAGCTTCCGGATGCCCAAATGTCCCGTTTTCAGAAAGAGCGTTCTGTGAAGAATTAGAAATATTTGAAGTAACAAATTTAACCGAAATACATACGTGGGAAAAACTCAAACTATAGTGGATGCATTGAAGTAGAAGGGGCTTATAATTGTAACCAAGATACAGTATTGATGAATATTTACTTATTTCACCAAAAAAAGTGACAGAATGGAACACTGGGAATGCTTCAAACGAAAGTCATTTGATGGAATTTTTCAAACACTTTCACATGAATAATTTTAATCATACGACCTTTTGTAAAATTAGATAATAATTCATTTCACATCAAAATACCAAAATATGTTTGTCCGCTACTAATGCACACGTTTAAAGGTAGTTTTCTCTTATGAATAAGTTGTGGATGAGCAAAAAAGCACAGATGCAAGTCGTAGTTCTCAAAGTAAGTAAGTTTTAATAAAACGCGTTAAACGTTTCGTTCTTATTTCAAATCAACACCAAATATTTTTTAGAAATTTGTTCTTCTTAAAAATATAAACCTACATTATACCTACTTATTTTCATGTGTTCATTCCTGTTCATTTCGTTAGAAAATAAATTTTATGAAGACATATACCTAAAAATTTTATATGAAAGGGAAAACTATAAACTTTAATAAAAAGTATTGTTGGAAAAAGTATAAAAGAATCCGCCCTTACAGACTTCATCAAGGGTCATCTGCAGGCAGGGATTCAAAAAATTGGAACTTTTTCTGTAAGAGGTCTGACTTTCATCTAAACATTAATCTCTCGTAATCCGAAAGATCCCAAAGGAAAAGAAAGACAAAAGATGGACTACCAGCAAAAAAAATAATTACAGATCTCAATAAATATACCAATAAAATTTAGTTCCAAAAAAGATTTTAAGAATAAAAATCATTCGTCATCGGCAATAAAATGCCGTCATAATAATAAAACATTCACCAAAAAAAGTAATCAACTTACCCTCAGCCACGAACGCACTAAAAATGACTATTCACTGAAGCAAACCAACACTTTCCCGCCTAAATTCTCAGAACTGTCGACTTTCCCACATTTTACCAGAAATGCGAATTGTCTTTGATTACTGCGCCATCTATTAATCGAAATTGAAGGCAGAGGGAGTAAAGCCTGGAGAAGAAATACAGGAAGAGTCTTCCAAAGCAAAGGGATTGAAATTAATCCCTAAAAGCCAAAATACTTTCATGAATTAAACCTTCAATTTTGTTATAATTGAAAAGGAAATCATTAGAGGAACCGGTGTAAAAACGGGCACTGGTGTAAATATGGACACCCCTCCCCAAGTGGCTATTGGAGGTGCTGAAGACTGGCCTCCAGGACTGTAGATGGCGATACTTGTTGATATAAGATAGCAGAGAACAGTTGGAATCATTCTTTCAAGTAGTGTGGATGCAGCGTGAGTTATTGAGCGCATTAGTGTTGTTCTGGACCGCAAACTTTTGACTGGTATGTGAAATCGTTTTCTTTTCATGTTCTTATGGTTAGTTTAAAATAATTTTACAGTGATATCCGGAAAGCAGAGATCCTAAGCTACTTTTAGAAGCACTCCTTTAGTCACACACGCTTTTTTGTTACATGTGATAGCGGCCATCTTTCTTAGGTTTGGTTGATATAAATATGGGCACCCTTTCAATGCCAATTGATGAGGCTGCTGAAACACCGAAATGTTCCCCGGGAACTTCAAATACAGTTTCTCCGTTCGACATATCTCCTGTCCTCAACATTAAGAAGAGAACCACTACTCGTGGGCGCAAAGCAACAAGGTCCAGCCTCATCATTGGATCACCATACAAGGATCAGTTGACCAAGTCTCTTGAGAAAAGTGCTCCCAAGAAGACGTCCTTGAGTGTTCCTGGAGTAAGAAACCGGCCAGGGGGCAGGGGTGGGAAGACCAAGGGCCTTCAAAAAAAGAAAATTCGACCCACGAAACGATACGATTCATGATCGGACTCATCAGACTACTATGATCCTCCCCTTGTGGACAGCGATGATGATATCAACCTGGATATCAACGATGGGGATAAACCATACTTGAGGAAGGCAACTTTCATCTTTTGTGATGGAAAGTTCTCTGAAGACACACGCGGGGAAGTGTGGATTAAATGTGTTATGTGCCAAATGTTGGCACACCTAGATTGTGCCGGGGCTGAAACAGCCAGTTATGTTTGCGATTTCTGTAAATAATTTTTTTCTGTAATAAATAAATTCTCTACTATTTTGTATTGTTTATCCTGTTTTAAAACATTTCAAATAATTTTTTGTGACTCTTTTGGAGAGGGCCCATATTTGCACCCCATTTTTTCTGATGCTTTTTTTAAAGCTTTTTGTAAATCTTCGTTTTCGAATTGAAATAATTGGTATTAATCATTGTTTTGCCTCCTCTCAATTAGTAAACTTGTAATAGTTGTTAATGAAGGTCAGAAATCTAGAATTTTTCAAAATGAAAGTAACTTTAAGTCAAAAACAAAAGAGAGTGCCCATATTTACACCTTTTCCTCTATTATAAAGATTCTTTTAAAAATTATTAGTTGTCTCTAAATATTGAGTCTAATCATTGAGGATTTTTTTTAATTCTGAAAAATTGATAGAAAATTAGGTTTTTGAAGAACCTAGAATCTAATTTTGAATGGTAGCTATTTAAATTGTTTACATTGAAATCAAATTCCTCTCTTTTTTCAAAAAAAGCGAGTAACGCCTTTTCTTCAGTAATCTCAATTTTTATATCTAAAAAGCTTCTTTATTCTGATAAACGTTAGTTTAATTATATTTTAATTCCTCTGTATAACAGCTAATTTTGCACGTCAGAACCGCTGCGGACCTCCACCAGAGTTTCCTCTGGCCTCGTCCTGCCCGGGCATAGTCCACCATCTTTCGGGTCCCAACGTGTATGCTCAAACTCCGCCCAACCAATAAATTAGAAAGGACGGGTCGTTGGTGCGCCCCTCGTGCGAAGACGAAGGGATCCCAACACAGTCGGCGTAATTAAATTTTAATTCCTCCTAATTTCTGAACTAAAAAGCTCAATTACCGGACATTCCCCCCTTCAAAAAAGAAAGATTTTAAATCAAAACATCTGAAGAAAAGAAGGCTATTACGAACTAAATAATGTAAAAGTGAAAATGCCTGTGTTGTACATAGTGTAAATATTTCTTTCCTTTTTGTTTATTTTGTTTTTCTTTTTCTTAAATAAAATTCCCGTGTCTTGCCCATGAAACCGTTCAGTGACCGGTCTGGTCACGGGTACGGGGGTAAGAGACGGCGTTCTGTTATGTATAACAGCTAATAATATAGTCCAAATTATCTCTGTTCAACAGAAGCAGATCGTCTTTATATCCGAAACAGTAAATTAAGTTATCCCTGATTATTTTATTTTCATAAAAGTGCAAGAAAATATTGGTCAGTGAATTAGAGAAAGTAACATCTATTGGTATTCCTGTTTTCTGCTTATAAACTAGCCTAAAAACTAGTAGATATCCCGTTTTGAGGAAAAATAAAAAGGCAAGTTAAATATGTGTGAAAAAATGTAGTGAAATCCAAACGAAATCAGTGCAAGGAGTGTGCGAAAAAAGCAGAAATCTTGTCTGTTTTTTAGAAGACTTGAAAGATAAGAAGATTGTACTCCTTTTCCGGGAGCTGAATTTTACTTAAAACTGATTTTCGACTTTCAGCAATTATTTCTTAAAAATCGTTATTGCAATGACTTTCCCTTTGACTTGCAAGTATAAAAACTTAATTGCTTTCCTAGCTCTTACTTTTTCACAATGTTATAATTATTTCCTTTTGTTCTGCTTCATTTATTTGCTTCAAAGTGAGCATTTATTTACTTTACTGCTGAGCTAACTTAATTTATGCAAGCTCATTGCATTCGAATTTTTTTCTTTTCGTCTACCATCACAATGTATCGCTTTCTTTATTAGTTGAAAAAGAATAAAAATAATGTTACTTTTTCATCTTAAAAAATCATATCAAAATAAAAACTTTGGAATTATTAAATAAATAGAAAAACGTTGAGTGTAAAAAATAGAGTGCAAGTTAGTAACAAGAAATTCTTCACTAAAGGAACTCCGACATTCTTTATTTTTCAGAGCACAATATTATTGTTATTTCTGTAAAATAATGTAAGAATACAAGCTGGAATTTTGTAAAAAGTATTTCTTCTGGATGAGAAGAACGGAAGTCTATTCATGCGGCAAATCAGTTAAAAGCTCTCGAATTCTCAAAATATTTCTTAATTTTTAGTTTATTTGAAGAAAAATGACCATCAGACAAATTTTCATTCATATTAAAATCATTAAAATAGCTACCCGGGAACATATAAAAGAAGGAATAAGTTAAAAAATATTTAAAATAATGTTACTGTTTCCACTTACAAAATATAAACTTTTAGGAAAAAAATAAAAAATAAAACGATAACAATTTAAGTGTGCGTGTGTGGAATGTTAAAAATTATAATGTTTTCCAAATATAAATGTATTTTCTTCAAGGTAGACGGTTTCAAACAGTTTATTCAACTATATGGGTGGGGTAAAAATAAGTGCGGTTTTCACAAACAGATAGTTTAGCTACTTTTTTCAATGATGTTAGTCAGTCATATGATTTATTATATACTGATTCTTTAATCTTAATTTTGACGCAAGGTGTGTAGAATTTTATATAAAGCTGTTTGTATGGTGTTGATTTTAACATGGATTGACGAAAAGAGACTTCTCATCTTTTACTTTCACAAGCGGAAGAAAACTGTTTGTGATCACGAAGATATACAGTTTAATAAGTTTATGTTGTTCATGATAATTATAAATCACTTGTCAGAATTGGTTGACCAAGTTTCTTTCTGTTGCTTTTCCATTAAAAGTTGACCAACGTTTAGGTCAAAGAATTCGAGTTGATGATGACTGAATTATTGCCACAACCGATTTGGATCGTCATATTTCAGTATATGAGATAAGAGGAAAGTACATTTTTGAACTATCCACAGACATTTGCAAAAATAGGGATTCGTAAAAATCTCGATATTTGAGTTCCGCAATAATTGAGGAAAATTCAATAAACACAGCACATCAAGTCTGTGGTTTACAACCCAAACATATTGAAAACTACTCATTTATAAAACAAATGATTAATGGAAATGAAAAATTGATTTTTTTTCTTCCATAAAATCAATAGAAAAGACCTGGAGAAAATGTGATGAATCATCACAAATCTGATCAAAAGATTAATTATTTCAAAAGCATATTATGTCATAAATTTGGCAGAATTACAAAGGCATTGAGTATTTTGAGTTGTTTCCAAACCACCGAATGATTAGTTCAAGTGCATATTATATAAACGTAGAGAAATCAGATGAAGCAATCAAAGAAAAACGTAATAAAATGACAAATCGTTTAAGAATTATGTTTCTTCATGATAACTAAAGATCATACACATCTTTAGTGACTCGAAAGAAATTCTTAGAATTTAGTTTCGAAGTGATGTTACATCCATTAAGGAGTCCGAATTCAGCACCGTAAAATTATTATTTATTTGTTTGTTTTCTCTTTGAATAGTAAAAGTCACAATGATATTGAGGCAGTACCATCAAACTTGGTTCAATTTTGCATTGATGTGGACCAGAAGTTATACGAGGATGGATCGAAAAAAAGTCTACAAGTTTAATAAAAAATTATTTATTAACAATAGACAGAAAATACAAAAGGGAATTAAGAGGCATAATTGCCGATAACTTTTCCACATAATCACCAAATCTATTTAAGCATTTATCTAAACGCAGGACTAATTTGTTTAACCCAGCTTGGTAGAAATCACGTCCCTGTCCATTGAGCCAGTTCTCGACAGCTGTTTTCATATCACTGTTTGAAGAGAACCTTGTTCCAGATAAGTGTCTGGAACCCAGATTGGGTACCATACCTGGGCTATATGGGGGGTGACTCCAAAATTCCCTCTTGAACTTTTGCAACAATTCTTGAGTTTTTCAAGCAATATGGTACAAGAGTATGACACCATCACTCAACATGCCAGGACTTTGCCTCGGATGGCTTCACGATGGCCCTGCGTCTATTTCCTTTTTCCGAAATTGAAGGAACACTCGCCTGGAACAAGGTTCTCTTCAGACAGTGATGTAAAAACAAGTGACACGCGATGACAGTGATGTACAACGGAAAGTCCTGGCAAAGAACTGGCTCAATGGGCAGGGACGTGATTTCTGCCAAGTCGGGTTAAACATGTTGGTCCTACGTTCAGATAAGTGCCTAAATAGATTTGATGATTTTGTAGAAAAGTGACGGCAACGTATTCCTCCTATTTCCCTTTTGTATTTTCCGTCTAATGTTAATAAATAATTTTTTATTATCCTTGTAAACTTTTTTGGATCCATCCTCGTGTGCATGTAGGATAATGACGATGCAAAATTTTATATAATAAAATGGAATAAATACCATTGATAAAAAGTTTATTCATTGTTTTAAAGTTAATGCTTTATTTCCTGGGTAGGGATGCAGTTATTTTGGAACGAACCTAATATTTGTGATTTGTTTGTTTCCATGTGAGTCTTTAGTGATGATTACCACTAAAGATTCACAGGACTCACATGGAAATAAATATGCTCTTTCTACTATGTCTCTCCGTTGTGTCTCTTTTAGCTTTGGTCTCCATGGCGGAGGGGGTACTTGGAAACATGTTTCTCTGACACAAAAATAGATAGATAATTTTAAAGAAGAAACCGCCGGAAGAATTCCAATTCATTTGTTCTTATATGTACATTGAAAGTAATTAAAAATTCCAGTCAAGCACTTGTCTGCACTAGTCTTCTTTCTCGTAGGCGGAAATGCTAAATGGCTCGTAGTCTGGCAAAAGATATTATATCCTTTGCCTTTTAATAAATATATAATTTATATGATACAACAAACTCGCACCATCATTATATGTTAATGAAGTCTAAAATAAATTAAAACGAGTCATTCACTGTCCTATTTTTCCCCATCTTCTTTGAGTTTTCTTAAACAACAAAACACAAAATACTCGAATAAATTGTTTTCATATCAACGTTTTTTTTAAATATGAATAAGAATTCTGACATATTTTTTTTACTCAGAGGGAAATCTTTCTTCGCCTTACTGAATAACAGGCATTGTTTTTCTTTTATTTTGCTTTTTATCTTTGCATGCTTTTCTTTTCAATGAAAAAAAACATTTTTAAAGTTCTTCTCTTTCATTTTCCTTTAACGTTAAAAATATTCTTTGAAAAAAAAACAGACTTTTCATTTCCCATCGAAGCAATTTTCAAAAAATTAGGTTTAACAGAAAATACGAACTACGTAGTAAATTTTAGTGAAACATTTTCCATGTTATTTTAAGAAATAAAGTACTTTCCATTTGAAGGAAAACATTTTTCACATTACTTTGACCTAATTTCTACAAATAAAATACAAAATTGAAATATTTTATCCAAACCTATAATTTTTTCACCAGCTGGAAATAATTCTTCAAGGGACAAGTTTATTTGGATTTCCTCTTTCGATCTCAAATTTTAGATCCAGTTTTGCTTTAATTTAATTTTTATTTGCAACAAACTCTGTTTACATGGTATTCAAATTGGACGACTCTGATTTAATGTGCTTAGAGCAAAAAGCTCAAAATTTTCAGTTTGCGAAACATTAACATTGTTTAACATTGTATCTCTTATTATGCATAATATTACATTCTGGCTCCATTAACAAAGTAATTTTAAACTTCAAATAGTGATAGATGTCTACCCCGTGTTCTTTTAGTAGCCTTGTACCTGTTATGTCTATATGAACGTCCCTAACGGAATTAAGAAACGGTCTGTGTCGTGTCATCATTAGATCTAATTGCGCAATGTCTTAGCCATCTTCACTTTCTTATTCCTCATGCAAAATATACAATTGAATTCAACATTAAAATACCATATCACATGTTACATCTAGCAGTATCGTAGTTGCATTAAAATATGGTGATAAAAAAGAATTAAAACATAGCAACCACAACCATTTAGCTTACTAGATATATTTCAGCTACAACTTGTAATGTACAGAGGTGTGCAAGAAAATTGCAACAAATGCTGAAATCAGTGCTTTTGGTGCGGAAAGCAGTAAATACATCCTGAATTGCTGCAAATAATAGAAAAAATTAATGTCTGGACAGTTGGAACTACAAGAAATATATATTTTTTAAATTTAATTTCTCTCCTCGGCACTTTTAAAGCACCGAGGCACTTTCTTGCATATTAAACTAGAAACTGTGTGTTAAAACGTTTGTGTGAGATTTTACTTAAAAAGTGACGGTGATATGATTTTTTACACATCTCTGTAAATGGTATAAATTAGTTAAAAATCCACTTGCTACAAAGTCAAATCTTCAAGGGCTAGTAGTTATCGAAAAAGTTTGGTTTTAAGGAAATAATCTCATAAAGCTTAAAATAAAAAGAATTAGTTTGTAACCGTACATTCTAACTTTGAAATAATTGAATATACCCAAAAAAGTAGAACAAGCGTTTATTTCCTTAAATACTGATCCTAGATATATACTTCCATATACAAATTTACATCAAATAAAGTAAGAATTTGTATGGGAATGCTTTGACTTCTAAGGGGATTGATAATTAAAAGTTACAAAAATAAAATTTTTATACTGCCCCCATAGTGCGAAAATGTCAGTTAGTAATAAGTATTTCTTACATTCGCCTATTCACATACAAAGTTGTACGCTTCTATCTGCAAAAATTACAAGACAAATTTATTGACTTAGACCACTTTTCCATACCTCTCATTGCTATTTTCT
>BGPR01014739.1:5912-16406 GCA_013235015.1 Araneus ventricosus
AAAGATGATTTGTAAAAATAAAATTTATTTAATAAATAAACTAAATATAGTACAAATACAAAAAACTTCATTACAATTTTAATTAGACCTACTCTAACAAAACTAACTCGCAAGAATGATTCAAATGTAAACGATATTAAACAAGTTAGAAAAAGTTTAAAAATAATTAATCGAATTTCTAATGTAAGAACTAAAATTTCATTGTCAAGGAAAGCATAAAGCTCACAGTAAACAGTTATTCCAAACGGAAAAGGCACTGTTCTTAATGTTATAAGTAGCAATTTCATGATGCACTGCGGATTCCACATTTAAATTGCCGCGGGTCAGTTTATTTTTAGCGAGCATGAATTAGTTCTATTGTTAGTTATTAACAATTTTATTGAATTCAGATCAATACATTTTCATTGCAACAAACGGAAATTCGTTTGAAAATCACCCTCATGAAAGAGGATCTGACAGCATTTGAAAAACTGTTACAATGTATGCGAATTTTTTGAATTTTTTTTCCAAAGAAATGAATAGCTACAAATAGCTCTTGCTATTCACTGCGTAACAGAAATTACGTAATGTTGCCAGTTTTTATTCTGTGCGTATTTAAGCTTTGAAAAGACATAGTCTTTTGTAGCTAACGGTGATTCTTTAAATAAAACAGGTTTTGAATGTATGTCATGGACGATAGTTAAAATCCCCAAGTTTACGTACCGTTTTGTATATTTGATATCAAAATAATTCCGATCATTAAGCAATCTTCTGTTTAATTTCATTGTAAGGAATTTTTTCTGTTGAAAAACACCTGCTGTCATTGTGTTTGAATAAACAGTCGATGTAGGTTCATTTTTTAAAAATAAAACCTCAGTCTTAATATGCTCTGACATTAAATAATAAATATTTTATCGTTTGATATGTGATTTTGATTGTTAATTTTATCATGAGATATTTGAATAACTAACTGACTTTGAATAATTGACTGTTTAACGAAAAGGCATAAGTCACAGTGAGCCGCTCGATTTTATCTAAAAATATCTTTTTGACATTTATTGCTTTTATATTATAAGACAAAAAAATATCTGGAAAAAAAATGTGTGCTTTGTTAGGACATTAAGTTTCCTTTTTTGTAACTTCGCAACTGTAATTTTATTCAGTTTGTTACGTGCTTCTAAATCTGTAGACTTGTTTTACACATCGTGGTAAAATAAGTCGTGATAATAATTTTTGAATGAAAAATACGAAAATTCCCTAAGGCAGGAAAAATGTTCATAATCAAGGTGGCTGTCTCCAGAATATAAATAAGGTGATCATAAACTAAGCAACATTCAAAGATAACCTGTTGTGTTTTGGAAAAGTGTGACAAATATATCGTTAAAATAAATGTTTCTGGTACCCTCTGAGTTTATTAATGTGTAATTTGATAAGAAAAAAGTACAGTTGGACCTCTATTTAACGAAGTCGCTAAATCCCGAAAAAAAATTCGTTATGTGGAAAATTCGTTAAATAGAGATTCACCTTCTAAAATACTTTAAACTACACAAAACAGATTTTAAATTCATAAACACTAAATATTATTAGAAAAGTAATTAATCACACCTATATTTTGTAAATTAATATCTATTTGTTTTATATATTTTACCCATCAAAAAGAAATCTGCCAGGAAAACAAGAATAGAACAAAACATTGTCCCGGAATGTATTTTCAATTTTAAAAAATAATTTTATATTAAAATTAATGAATTTTAGCATTTCATCATACGAAGGTTTGTTTATTTCTGCATCATGATCATTTCCATCTTCGTCTTCATCGCAATTCATTGCTGTATTGTTTTTAATTTTCACACTGTCCACTTCAAAACTGCCTCATCCACATCTTCATAGACACATGCTTTTAAACGTTTTGAACAAGAATTCGATGAATCACAATTTTGTATCTTATCACGATTTTTTTTATTATGGTTGATAAGCTGTTTGGCGGAATACCAAATTTTAAAGCAATATCCTTTTTTTTTCACGCCTTTATCCACCTCATGAAGAATTAAATTTTTTTTCTTTGATGCTCAAGCACTTTCGCTTTGACATTTTCCAGCTTCAAGGTCATTGATCACCATAAAATGTGTTAAAAGAAAGAATAAGTGTGAAATTTTTAGAAATATTTTGAGAAATAGGGAGAAAAAAAATATTGGATCACAAGAAAAAGTTCGTTAAATAGAGAATGCACTTCGCTATTTGGAGGTTATTGTACGAAGAAATTCGCAAAATAGAGATTCGTTACATAGAGGTCCGACTGTATATGCATTTATTTGACATATAAACATCAGATATAAACTATGTTGTTATTGGTTATGTTGTCCAATTTGTTCCTCGGCAGTTTTCTTGGCTTCCATCACTCTCAAGGAGCTGTAGCCACCAGGTGGCAGAGTCGCGATTTCGAGTTTCGGGACACGATTGGGCGAACACAATATCTAATTCCATAGGGAACAAGTAAGCTCTCGCTGGCGTAGTGTGAAAGTTTAAAGAAGTTCTGGCTAAGGTATCGTCTTTGTCATGAGGCCATAGTTCAAAATTACCGGGTTCACCCTTCAAAGTGGGATGCCAGTTTAACTAAACTAAAATTAATTCTGACAAGGATATTATTGGAGAGAGAGAGAGGTAACATTATAACTTCTGCTCTATGGCGTTATCTTCGATAAAGAAATAAATCTGTACCGAAATAACCTTTCGAGTTGCTTCAAAACGGGGATTTAATTTAACTAAACTAGATTAAATCTATAAATCTGAATATATAATCGTTCTTCTTTATTTATTTAATTTTCCTGTGCTTGTTCAAAATTATCCTTTTCTACGAAACATCAATTTACTAGATTCTAAGAATTAGTTTTTATCTATTTTAATAAAATAATTTTTTACTACTCACTTTTTTTTGGCTTGTATTCCAGGTTTATTATCAGCAGTGGAGTTAATCTCCCCTCACGTGATGCGACTCTAAATATGTCGCGCTAATTTAGTTTTGGAATCCATAACAGGAGAAAAATAAAAGGAAGTGACGTCACAGCAGAGCATATAGCAACATGCAGTTAGTTATATGCTAGGTTCCTATCCATGCATATTGCCAAATGCTAGATGACATGCGCCGTTTCGTTTGCCATGTGACTAAAGTTACTAAATTGACTCTATTGGAACTGTTCTGTTAGGAATGAATGAAAATGACGAATTTTACAATTCTTCCTAATGAAAACAAACCTAATATCAGATTTCAATGAAAATTGGGACGGGTTGGATATCCAACTGTTTGGTAAACGCCACGCTAATTCTGATCAGTTTGCACATTAACGATCGGTTTTGGCGTGGAGCGCTCGTGAACCAGCTTATAGACGCCCGGTCGCATATTTACAAACCCTACCCTGATAGAACTGAGGCAGGAAATTGGACAATATGATTGGCTCGCTTCGCCGAGAGCCGATGACGTCGTTCTTTGCTCTCGTATGGAAATTATAACAAAACAAGCCATTGAATGCGGACTTGGAATTAGTTTAGGTTTCTGTTGCTAGGACTACAACCTTAAAAATAACCCTTTGGCTTACAAATATTACAACCCTCGGAAGAATGTTTTCTGTGCTCAGCTGTAGGAAAACAGAGAAAAGTAGGATGACTCTTGTTTTGTTATGATTGCCGTACGCTACATGCGAGAGCTGAAACCGACGTCACTGCCCCTCGTAGCCAATGATATTAGCTGATTTCCTGCCTCAGTTCTATCAGGGTAGGGTTTGTAAATATGCCGCCCGGTCTCTACGCCCACTGCCTGATTTTTGATGGAATCTCGTCTCGAATGCATGAGCTTCCGACCCCGGAAAGATTTTGTGCGGCAGAACAACTATCGGAAGAGTTGCAAACGAAACGTACGGAAAGTTGGGTCCGAAATACTAAATGGTTGAAGACCGCTGGTGTAAGAATACAAAAGATCCATTAAGGTCATGTTCAGACAGATGAATCGGACTTCTCAATCGGATGATCCATGATCGGATTGAAAAAAATCGGATCCTGACAGATTTATGGTTCCAGAGCATGCGTTTCATTCAAAATGCATTTGATACTATTGAGACAGTCTTTAGTTGTACGAATGTCGCTGCCGCATTCAACACCCATTACATCAAACCGTTCTTGCGTGAGCCTTGCTTTGTGCCATGGTGTAAAATACAGGAAAGAGTTTCGCTGAATTGTTGGCAAGTTACATTGAGAAGTATAATATGTAGTATACATACAAGGTGACAGAGTACCTTGTGACAATGTCAGCTACTCCAACAATCCAGAATATTCGAAGTTTAGATTCAGCTAACAAAAAAATTGCGAGTCAAATGCTGCGAAAATTTGTTTTTTATAATATATTACTTTAATCCTAACGTTGAAACTAAATAATTATCTGTCAGCCATTTCTTAGTTTTAACTCTAATCAGATTTCATGTTTATTTTAAATAAGAATTTTTCTGAATTTTTAGCAATTAATCGGCCTGGTGACATATTTCCGTAATTTGGTAGCAAAGTTTCATCCCTTCAAATTAAATTTTAAATTCTTAATTTAAAAAATTACTTATTCTAATCGGTACTATATATCCTGCACTATAATTAATGCTAAACAAACAGGTTGAGAAACGTTTGCTACAGGATTTTCAAACATTTGTTCATTTTTGCGAAATCGTTCTGTAGGTACGTTTGTTTAAAATTAATGTTACTTTTCACTGTTTTGTATAAGTGTACAAATAGTGCAAGCGTCAAAAAGTTCGCCCTCGAAATTTTTATGAATCTCCACGTTTGACACCTCCCTGACTCCAAAAAGGCCACTTTATGTCTATAACGATAAATTAAAAACAGAACCGCTAAACGAATTAAATTTTGTACGTTGTCTTCTCAAAATTTTTTTTTTTTGGTTTTAGCATAAAGTTTTGGATAAAATCCGTCAACGTGAAGTCAATTTATCTGTTCGCCAGTGTCCATGTGAACATATAACTCAAAAATGTAATAAAAATCAAAATTAGCTAGATATATGAAATTCAACATTTGATTTTATCCCCAGAATTGTAGATCTGTATCAAATGTTTGAATCGGTCCATCAGAGGACAAAGGTCCACAATACGTGCTTGACTTTCTTCACCATACTAAAACGCTAAGCAAGAGAGTTCGAAGCGAGAACTCTCCTGATCGTTGCTTTAAATTACGTAGCATGATTGTTAATATCTTTTCGAACTTCAGTACGATATCAATTTCTTCCGATTCTTTAAAAATGTTCTAAAACATTATTCGATGTTATATTTCCTTCCAGCAACAAGGAAACCCTTGTTGGAAAGCAACTGTTACAGGAGGGAGAAGATGGAGAAAATTCTGCTCCATTAAACAACTTCGCACTAGAACCATTGCATGCTCCGACATCTCACTAGATCCTATGCCACAGCAATATATCTATTCCATAGATATATTACTGTGGTGAAAATACTAAAACATTTTCGAAAATTTCACGGTTTTAGACAGGGTGGCGCCAGTGGGGGTACCGAGGTGCCAGAGCCCCCTGTCTGGGATGCTGTGGCCCCCGCCCTGTCGGGACAAATTTAGTATCCCGTTCAAGCAATAGCGGCTATTCAACTAATCTTAATATAAATAAAAGCCATTGTGGGTTTGTATGTTTGTATCTATGTTCCACATCCCCTCCTAAACCACGGCACTGATTTCAACCAAACTTTGCACACTTATTAATTAAGACTAGGGTAAGATTACTGTCAACTTTTTAAAGCGCAAAAGTTAATTAAACAGTCAGGTAATTAAAAAGTAACCGAAACCGTTTTTCCGCTGTAAGTTCGGAACAAATTATCCCACGAAAATTATTTTTATACCATCTTAAAGTTCAAAATTTTACCTTTTTAATGATATCAACTTTATATCTGTGACATTTTTCCTTCAATTTTTATTAATTTTTCAAAATTTAATAAAAAGTTGACACGCAGACGATTTTAAAATAAATTAAATTTAATGATACTAGAGTTGATACTGATGAGTTGCGAGGCAACGGTGTAATTGCTTTGCATTATTTTTTTTGTTTATTTTTTTTCAAATATCGTTTGGCAATGTTTTCATTGGTTCTTAAAGAATTCTAAAGCTTATTTAATTAGGTTAAAAAATCACCGCAGAGTTCATATTACCTGTCATTTTTACCTGCGTTTCCTAAGAAATAATAAATCCTTAATAATGTATTAAATGAGAAAGAAAGAAATGCAATAATATATTAAATGAGAGTGTCTGTCTGTCTGTTTGTTACGCTTTCACAGTCAAACTACACGTGGAATAACTTGTTTTTAATGTCAAACATCACGTGATCATAAAGCAAACCGCGATTATGTGATCTTCCTGAGAAAATAAACAAATAGTTTATTTATGGAATAATAACTGAAATTACTCAACTCGACGCGTGATTTTCATTTTTCGAGTTTGCAGTTTATTTAATTTTAGTTATTTATATTTATATCTTTTCCATATCATATTGATAAATTGACGTCAAGACAGAAATATATTGATAGATATGATATAACTGCAAGAGTGTTTAGATTAAAATTTAAAAACTGATGTTAATTATAACTAAAGGAAAATATGCGAAGATATAGTATTTTGTTTTATGTATTCTTTTGAATGGTAGAAGTGGATGACTTATAGCATGATGGATGGTATATTCCACAGATTATAAGGGCCTGATGATACCATTGAGTACAATGATGTAATTTACAGTAACGGAGAATATATGAGGAATAGAGAATGGTTGTTGAATTGGTAATTTTGGCACTGGTTAATGAAAGTTTAGGTCAGATAAATAAAAAAAAATGTCACAAATGGAGGGAGGTATTATAGAATATCTACCTGTAGATACGCTAATGGCAATAACACGTAACATCAACTTCTTCATATAACAGATAACAAGCTCTTCAACTCCTTAGAATTGCCAGGGGTACCTTCCGACAAGCTGAGATTAAAAGTCGGTGTGCCAGTACTATTGATACGTAACCTCGATGTATTGAGACTACGCACGGTTACAAATTGCACACCTAGGTCCAAACGTCGTGAAAGTGTTTAAAACGAGAGAGTGTTTTAATTGCACGCATTCCGATAATACCGAAGGATTTATCATCCAAGTTCAAAAGGTAACAATTCCCTTTAAAATTAGCATTTCCCAAGTTCAGGGCCAGACACTCAAAGGGGAAGGCGTACATTTGGAAAAACCATATTTTTCCCATGGGCAACTATATGTGGCATGTTCACGTGTGTTCAGACCACAGAACTTTTACATTCGTGCAAAAAACGTAAAACAAAAAACGTAGTATCGAAAAGTGTGTTAGAATAGATAAACAAATTACCTAACTATAGCAGCATACACTCCTGTTAGTCGTGCAATTATGTATTATCAACCGTCAAAACTTTTGATTTCCCCTTTCAACAACATTTACAATCGTGAATTTAAAAAAATTAATAATTCAAATTCTTCGCGCACGAAGTCGCAGGTAACAGCTAGTAGATAATAAAGATTGGCAAAAATTTGAGAGGATCATCATTACACCCCCCTCCCTTTGTACAGTCGGCCGTGCTCCCTCCCTGTCGGGTGGATTTTAACGCCACTCCAGGTTTTAGAGTAATGGTTTCTCGTATGAATTTATGAGAAGCCTCGATACTCTTATTTGCTGATGAACATCGTACTTCAGACCCTTCTTATAACATATCTCAATCTGTCGTGTATTTGACATCAGGCGGGAAAGTTGGAAATTCCTCGCAATGCCTCCCATAAGTAATTCGAGGAATGGGAAATGACATGGGTAATTGGTTTCTCGTATGAATTTATGAGTAGCCTCGACACTCTTATTTGCTGACGAACATCGTACTTAAGACCCTTCTTATAACATATCTCAATCTGTCGTGTATTTGACATCAGGCGGGAAAGTTGGAAATTCCTCGCAATGCCTCCCATAAGTAATTCGAGGAATGGGAAATGACATGGAGCAACCTAAGGATTTTCCGCGACCCACCACTACTCCCGAATTCATCAGTCGGAACTTTTCCCGAAATGCATAGTCGAGTTTTACTACTATAATAAGAAACCCCAAAACGGCTCATATTTACATAGATTCTTTCAAGGCTATATCAGACAGCAGCGTTGTGTGTGCATTTCCGTCTACCAAGGGGCAATTCCACTCGCCAAGAGTTAGTAGCACGTGACGCATTGAGACAACAGGTCAGGCAGGTTGCAGGTAATCGTGGACTGTGTTCAATCGGCTTAAAAATGCACATGATAGTGAGGGAAAACTGTCAGCAGCGAAAATTCAAACCAATCGGGTGTGGCTCTGACGGTGACGTAGTTCTCCTTCCTCGATGTCGGAAATCCTGTCTGACCGGTTGTATTAATGCGTCCTCTATAAATGAGAGAATGCTGGCCCACGGATCTTCAGCTTGGTGTCTCAATCCAACATACAGAATGAAGAGGAAACTTTCTTCGATTCAAAGGCCATTCCTGCTCTACAGATCCGGAGAATATAGCACCACCCCAAAGGGGATTGTGTTACAAACGATACTCGGCATCCCACCCCTACACATGCAATTACAGTTCGAAGTCAGATTTGCATCAATTTATCGCCTAAGAATCTCTTTTCCCTCTAACATTCCAGATATCCAACCGCAAGATCTGGAGATGAAGGCTACAGGCCGGTCCATTCATCCTTCAGAGCATCTCAAACCGAACCAAATCTCTTTAGAAGACGGAGAAGCAAATATAGCCCGAAATGACTTTATAAATATTTTCACAGATGGCTCGAAAACCGAACACGGAGTTGGAGCTGCCTTCTGCGTCTCGACCAATGACATCTGGGCCTGCCAGTGGTCTGCTAAACTCAACGACAACAACACCGTATTTCAAGCTGAACTCACTGCACTTCACGAAGCAGTAATATACGCATCTGCCAAACCATAATACCTTTAAAATGCACGTAGATAATAGAGCAAGTATCGTGACATCTTCCAATTCAAAGAGCACAAACCAAACAGCAAGACAAATTTTCAAAATCCTCCTGACAAATCGAAGGATAACAGTCTCGCGGGTTAAAGCGCATGCAGGCAATATAGACAATGAGAGAGCTGCAGACCAACTGGCAAAAGACGCAAAGCAACATGGGCAACCCTATTCGCTTACTAAGCTTCCTAAACCACACATAAAAGGCCTCCTCCGAAAGAGCATACTTGAGGAATTGCAAACTTCGTGGGACAATGGCGATACAGTCAGGAAAATCTATAACATCATGACCTCAGTTTGTCTCCGACGCAGTAACTGCATTAGAGAGGATGTTATAGTCTTCTCTCAACATGGACCTTTCCCTGCCTACCTCAAAAAGTTTCACCTGTCTGACAGCGATCATTGCAGCTGTGGTGGAGTTGGCACGGCACTTCACTATGCCACGGAGTGTATCTATACAGTGTCTTGGCATATGAGGAAGCCAGCGCCAAACTTCGAACAAGAATGGCTGAAAAGAGTCGCCAATAACCTCGTCTCCAGGCAGAAAATTCGTAATTTCATAAGTGAAAACAGAGATCTCTTCTGGCCTCCCTAGCTTTCAACTTTCCAGCGAGCTCCACCAACAAGCTCCAAATGACCAGACATCCCCCCTTCCATCCTTCAAAAAAGAAAAGTAAAACAACATCTAAAGAAAAGACTACTAATACGAACTAATAGTGTAAAAGTGAAAATGCCTGTGTTGCACATAGTGTAATTCTCTCTTTTTTTTGTTTGTTTTTGTCTGTTTTTCTTTGTTCTCTTAACTAAAATGTCTTCCCATCAAACCGTTCAGTGACCGGTCTGGTCACGGGTACGGAGGTAAGAGACGGCGCTCTGTTCTGTCTCGATGCGTCATGTGCTACAGACTTTTGGCGACTGGAATTGCTCTTTGGTAGACGAAAATTGCACACACAACGCTTCCCTCTGATATATATTTTTAACAGACTCATTGCCTATCACACTGAACGAAAAACTCCATTAGTGGCAGAACGAAGCGAGGTCCTCTTCCGTTCGGAATTCCGTCTGTTCATCTCTAAATTCGTTTGTTACACACTCATGATCAAACGTGTTGTTCAATTTTTTTCGGATATGTCATGAAGGTTCCTTGAAATCATAAAAAAACAACGTATATGTCAGGAATTTTTGAATCCGTTTAAAGATGATGGCCGTTTTAATGGTTTCAATGCTCGGCGAGTCAATGGCGAGTTTTTCACCATTAAAACATTTGAGTCATTTTGGTAATGGCGAGATATTTAATTGCAATTTTGTTAATACTGCTAAAAACAGATATTTTATTATAACTTTGAATCCTGATATAAAAAAACAGGCATTTAACTGTTATTTCGCAACTACTTATAACTGACTTGTGGAAATAATTCTCATTCGGAAAAAAATGGCTAATCCTTTAAATACTGTAATGAAAAGAAGATCATATA
>BGPR01014739.1:26374-38429 GCA_013235015.1 Araneus ventricosus
CGTGAGGTCTCGGGCTCGATACCCGATTCCATCAAGGATCCACCGTATATGTGAACCTGTTGTATGTTAGTTCTGACGTTGAATGTCATACCTCCTCCTCCCTGTGGTGCGGCCTCGAAATTTAGAGGGAACTTGGGTGTCGTTCTCGTCATCCGGTTACGGTTTCAAACTTGAGAGGCACTTCAGCCCTCGTCTTTGCACGCGGGACGTTTAATGCAACTAAACTAGACCTCCTAAGCAATGATTTTTAAACGCATGTTCTTAACGTTCGTCATCTATATGTAAATATTGCAATATTAAAATGTTTCTAAAATTAAGGTTTGTTCTGCGTAGTAGAATATTCATTTCGTAATGAGCCACAAATGAGCTTTGAAGAATGGCAGCAATTGGAAGGATTTTGCAAAATTTGTCATAAAGCGGCACGTTTCGGTTCCGCCTGTTTTTTTTCCCAAACCGTGCCACATACCTATTCCCGTTTCCTTTTTGCCCTTCCATATACCAAATCGTCGCTTAACAAGCAACAGCACCTATCTCAATTTTTAAAAATTTCAAAGAGGAATATTCAAATGAATTTTTCGGAACCAATAACGGATATTTCTGAAGTTTTTTCACGTCTGGTTGGAACATGTAGTCTCGTGTTTATAGTAGATCTTTGAAAAAATTCAGAAATATTCGTTATTGGTTCCGAAAAATTCATTTGAATCTTCCTCTTTGAAATTTAAAAAAAATTGAGATACAGTAGTCTCTCTACAACGAAGTCTCTCTACCTCGAATTTCTCCCTATACCGAAATTTTTAATCCGAATGTTAAATAACGTTCAAAATATTCCCATATAACGAAGTAGTTGTCTCCCTATAACGAATTTTTTCAGAGGTGTATCTTTTCGATTTTTGTCATTTTTGAAGAAAGTTGATAATTTCTGTGCAACCAATTCGCTCACACGTGCCTGTTTCTGGAACCACTCACTCTTAAAATGTGAAAATTTTTCTGAAAATTTAACATCACGAAATGCAAAGAAATGTAAAATAACGGAATTTTTCAAGTAAAATAAACGTAAGTACATACTATTCTCTAAATTGGTGAATTGTCTTAACTTTTGAGCATTTTATTTATACAATAAAAATTAGTATAATTTTAACAAATTTATAATATATATTACTTCATTTTTAATTGAAAATCATAATTAAATACATTTGAACTTATCGCACCTGTTGAAAAGTTTGGAACATTTACTTAAATAACTGCAAAAATCTCTAATCTCCGTATAACGAAATTTTCTCTATAACGAATTTTTCAATTGGAACCAAGCAATTTCATTATAGGGAGATTCCACTGTACGTTACTTGTTAAGCGACGGAATTCATTATTTACTGTAATAGTAAATTTTGTATGGTACGATTAAAACTTTCTTCATTTCATTGAAAAATTGCTCCGTAATTATGATTTCCACCTCGTTTAGCTGACACTTTCAGAGTGATTGATTGTCCAATGGTCCACTCGACTGGCTTTGTCCGTTTGCGTTTTCATAAATTGAATCAACACAAGACTAAATCATTAATTACTTATTTAATTCATTTATTTTTTTTATTGTTTATTGTGATTCATTTATGGCGTTAATACTTTGAAAGTAAAACTCGATTTTAGAAAGTTCCTGTTTTACAAAATCTAAATTAAAAACACGTATCTAAACATGGCATTGCTTTTTATAGTATTCTCGATGTTTCTATCTTATTGTTACTAAGTAACTTAATTGTTGTTGTTTGAATTATACGTTTTTTTTGTGGTCAGTTTTAAAACAAGAAATGTGAATAAAAGTTTAAGGTTAGCTTCCATTGTGTAGTATAAGTTATTGCTTTTGACGTTTTATGTACAGTTGAAAAAAAGCTTGAAAATAATTTAACAATGCTTAGTGTACTTATCTCTAGCAATATAGTATTTCCTCTTTTCCTGACGGGAAGTTTTTCGTTGCCACTTTCGCTATTGTAATACTTTATTACCATCGTTAATACAATAAACTTCTTTTTATACACTATTTATTTCTTTTTGGACCTTCATAAGTGTGTAAAGTGATTTTTGCAAATGCTGTTGTAAAAAAACATGGAGGAAAAACGTGATGTTTATAAGATCCCCATGAATGATGCGCACTATCGTGCTGAAAAAGCAGACCATGGACTTAAAAAAGAAACATATCTGTGACATTTTAGAAAAGATCTTTTAACCTTTGAAATGACAAAGGAAAAATTATACAAAAATGACGGATTAGCGCAAAAAAAATTGAAATTGCCTTCTTAACTTGGATATTCATTTGTATGCCTACGCCCTGATCCTCAACCCGAGTGTAAAACGAGACCTTGCTAAAACATCGGAAATTTAACCGAACTTAAAAATCAGGTGTAGGAGTGAGTCGAAAAAGGTTTGACTAATTTTGAGGCTGCAATAAAAGACTTCAAACAAAAGAATTCAGCTCAAATTGGATCGTTTAAGGAGAAAGGACCATTTGGCAGTGGTATGGGTATGCATGACATTGTGGGCCCCACATGTCATGGAGATTTTACTGCCAATCATATTTTAATTGAATGCCCTCCTTTTAAATGTTATCGTGAGTACCATTTTAATTCAACGTTGCAAGACTTGGTGGGTGAGAAATACCATCCAAATATTTTTAATTTTTTAAAGACCATTGGGTTTTTTTACGAGCATTTAGTCCTTTTAACTTGTTTTTTGCTTTTTGTACATAACATATGAGATATCATTTCAAACAATTTTTTTACATTTTCATTGAATTTTAAAGTTTTTAGTACCACTCTGTTGAATTTTACCTTTTGATTGGCGCAGTTTAGCCAAAAATGGATCTTGCGCCATTAAACCTCAACCAACCAACCCTACATTGAGGGCGAAGAATGTTTGACAGCTGATGGTTGGGTTAGAACGACACTTGATTTGGTTGAAGAAGCTCCTAGACATCTTCTGGATGTAGTCTTCAATTTTATCAGTTTTCAGGTCATGATGTAGGACACTATTTCTCATGTACCATGGCGTATTCGTGGATGATATGGGGATGGAAGTGGGTGATATACTGCATGATATGGGTAATTTTGTTCTATGGAATTTGAATTGTCTTTCTGTGCGTTTTTGCTGCAAGACGCTAGATTTGGACTGTGTCAAAATAGGACATGTACTGACTTGTATAGCAGAAATTGGTTTATTAACGATACCGGGAGTGTCTGTCAATGATAATTAAATGACCTTTGTTCCTAAATTTATCAGCACTGTAAAATGAAATTTCTATTCTGAAATTTTATAGTTTAACAAGGAATACCTGTGGAGCTAGCGATGTTTTGTATCTTTAGTGAATGTAAGACTATTCTTGTCGAAATGTAATTTTTTACCTTTATTCTTTCCTCAGTATTTTCTATAGTAAATGAATTAATTTTAAAGGATCTTTTGATTAGTCAGGCTTGTTTATTTTCAAGCAAAGTTTTAGTGTGTCATTGAAATTTCAGTTGTTTTACATTTTTTATGGAACCATTGACATTTATGGAACATTTGACCTGAAATTCTTGTGATATCTTACAATTCAAATCAAAATTAATAATTAAGCTAACATTTTTCTGAATAATGAATGAATTGAAATTTATAGTAAAATGTGAACAAATTTGTTCAAACCTTCTCTTTTGAATGAAAAGCGAGTGATAACTTTAATCGTAAAATAAAAATACAGGAATAATGTATAATGAATCTTCAAAGAATGTAATTACAGATTTGTTACTCCAAAGACGCTGACGCATGTGTGCGTGTGTAATTTTTTTATTAATGCAAATTATTCTGAGAAAAAAATTTAAATCCATAGTATTAAAATTTTGAAAAATTAAGTTCAATTTATTTTTTCTTGCTCACCGAATGGTGTCAGTCCTTGCTCACATGACAAGTCTAAAATGTGCTGCGTCAGTTAGGTTTTAGGATCCATTTATTTATTACCCACGCCGACCCTGCGGCCCCAAATGATGTAGGGCTAAAAATGGGCCGAGGGGATGCGAAAAGGGCTTGACGTCGTATCACAGCGTAAGACTATGTGCAGTTAGAATGCGAATTTACACTTGCCACGTGACTGGCATAACGAGTACTGACATCACTGCTGCTGGTGTAAAAGGAATAAAACTCGGTCGATTTTTTCTTACACTGCAATGGTCTGTGGGTGTAAGGTATTGGCTTCGGGATCATGGGTTCGAGACCCAATTCCATCGGAGATCCAGTGTGTATTTGGACCTGAAGCACGTTAAATCTGCAATAGAGATTGGTGTGGTGTAGAAGTTTGGAGAATGGAGTACCAACTCAGGCGATTTTAGTGTCAACTGACGAGGTCCGTGCCAAAATAGCCTTTGTGTAGCTTCAAAACAATGTTTTAATATAACAATATAGCGGAACATAACGAAGAAATTAAAAAACAGTGTTAAAGAATGAAAGGTTGTAGCCAACTCGGATGACCTTTTAAAATCATCTTAATTTTGTTAAGAAGGCTTCGAAATATAGCTGTAATCCGTAAGTTCTCTTCCATTGTCGTTGCAGACTGACTTCCTAGCGAAAAGTGTATTATTCTGTTCATTCACATACTATATCCATTTTATTGATTATGTGGTCTTTAAAACAATTGAAGCAAAATGCTACGCTATACTGCTAGTTACATTTCACTGCACCTGTTGATCAAACCTTAGGGAGGAAAAAAAAAAGGATTTTCCACGTGATCACAACAAATTAATACCCCAGGACTAAATACCACACCACCTGCAATACCGGAAATCTTTTTCTTCGGATTTTAAACCACCCTTTTTTTCTGCTCGAGGCTATCAGTGGATGTCTTGTCTTGAGGGCGCAAAAACCTGTTTGCGCGATTGAATTGCTAAGTGATCTGAATTTTTGCTTGCCAGTGAAACAAATCTGCATCAGAAGCGAAACTCGAGACATGCTTCATCTTATATCGTTTTCATGTCCTTTTCGAAGGACACGATGGAACCCTTGTGCCAGACAAGCGCGTCAGACACGAATAGCCGCAGGCCATATTTTTTACTTGTGCTGCTGAGGTAATTGTTGGCGATGACCATTCTGCCAGCCTTGAACCCTGGAAGGAACACGATTCATATCTTGACCTCATCTTGGCGCGATTGTTAGAAGAAAAAACATTCATGCGAATAACTCGCTCTTACTTTTCCATTAAGCCAAAAAAAGAAGAGGTAGATTTTCTCTTTCTAGGGTTTTCCCCCTCCCGTGAAGCTTGGTAGATTCGTGGTTTAAAATTAATGGTTAAGTTGTCTCTCGTCCCATTGTTTATATAAAAGAAGGCCCTTCTGTTTTCTTTTCTTATATTATTTTAAGTATTGTGTTTGCGATCAATGGGAACTTTCACTTGGCTATGCCAGAATTTTTTCTCTCTCTAATTGGCAACTTCGAATCGATGAATCGTCATTTGCCGTATATTTATTTTCGACGTATGCGAGCAAGAAAATTAAGGCGTTTCTGTGGAAGATGAATCGGAAAATATCGAGGTGGGTGGTTCTCAAAAATAAAAGCTTTCTGTACTTGAATGCTGTTGTTGTCAAGTTAGAAACGAAAGTTTTTGAAGGAAGGAGATAAAAAACCGGGTTTTTTTTCCAGTGATTTTTGATTCATTTATAGAGGCTGCTGCAACGAAAGGGGCGTGTTTAGAAACGCCACCAGATGTAGAGATTTAAGGACGACTTTTCCTCGACTTTTACGACTTGGGACCCTCCGCACTTACGACCACAAAAAAATAAAACATCTTATGAAATTTAATACTTGATGCTATGAAGCAGTAAATTGCTGTAAAGGCTTAAATTGCTAATTAAATCAAAAGAAACAAAATTAAATAAATCTTCCCAATAAAAGCAATTGATTTTGTCAATTATAAATTTTTAAATTGGAAAGAAATCAGCAATAGACATTTTTTTTTTAAATAGAAGGTTCAAAGTTATCCAAGAAACTTGCATACTGATAAAAAAAAAAATCAGTATTTACCAGGAACCTTGGTGGGTCTTAGTGATGGTAACTTCGGCGAAGGGGGCTTGGTTCGAGACCCGACTTTCAACGAACATCCGCTGAGTGTGCCGGCCTGATACGTTCGAAGTCCGTTGGGATCTAACTCCCTTCGCCGCTGGTGTGGCACTGAACTTTGGAGAGTTGAGCGTCATCTTATGTGTTTTCTCATTATCTAGTCCCGGTGCAAGATAATTAGCGGCCCGTCTTTTAATAGCTCTTGCTTAACTTCAAAACGGGCGATAAATCCAGTTAACCCAAGTTCAATTTTAGATCTCCTGTGTAGAACCACACATGCAAAAGATGGAATTTGGTATTGAAAACTACTTCTTTAATGAGTTAAGTTTTTTAATATAAAGTTGCTGGTTATTTCAGCCGTGCCATTTGCCAGTTTTTCCTTTGTTAAGCAAACGCAATGTGACTGATGCATTTTTGCTGGGAAAAAAATGAATGATTTTTGATGCAAACCTCTTAAGATAGCATTCAAAAGACATTAATTTTATTTTCTTTTGTCAGAAATCTGTTGAGAAGTTCTCCAGTTGCGAATGCTATTATCTCCTGCTCATTTCTTTCGCGAGAATTCAGTATCTCGAAGAACTCATTCATTCGAGATTCATTAATTATAATTTGAATCGACTTTTTGCTCCAGTCTTTAATCATTCGAATTCTTTTATCTCTCTCGCTACCAATTTTTTTTTTCTTAAGAAATATTTTTTCCCTCCATAGCTGGCTTGATGTTCTCTTACATTTATTTCTTTCGTTTTCTTTTTCGTTATTTTTCTTTCAGCCACTTGTCTGGCCTTCTTTGACTTTACCACCAAACGATTTTGGAACGTCTTATATTGTACGCAGAATGGCAATATTCCAGCAGTGGACTGCCGTTGTTTGCCGGCACTTCCACGCATATAAGTGGGAAATTCGAATAAAAACAAATGGGTCATATTGTCAACAATGCTTCAATGCAGAAATTGCTACAATTCCGTTGATGTTAGACCAAGCCGGACATTATGATCATTTCTGAACATATTAATCATTCGTTTGCAATTTGTTTTTTAGTTGGATATTTCCTTGCATTACATTCCGCTTCATTTTCAAATATGAATTGTATGTCTTTCGTCTATATACTTCGTTTCTTTTTATTGTATTTCATCTTGTTTGTTTTCATAATTCGAAAATCTTATTCTATTTAGACCAGTTACGAGTAAAGGATTCTTTTTCATTTTATAATATAATTAACCATGGGAAGACTTGACTGAAATTTTGTCAAGATGTCCTGGGCTAAATATAACATCTAAAACAGGGGATTGCGTTCCCGACTGGAGGTCCGCATAACTTTGGGGCTTCCCAAAATTTTGAAAACGGCTTCTTCAGTGAAATTCTTCAATTTTTAACATTATTTGTTAAGGGAAAAAAAACTTCAATAAATTTTCTGAATAATTGTTGTAAATTGAATTTCTCTTTGATCATAACTATTTGCTTAAGACTTTGTTTCTTAATTTTAATTTTTAATCATGGGGTCGAGAGAAAATGTTTTGGAAAAGGGGGGGGGGGGGGGCCAGCTAAAATTTTCTGCCCGAAAATGAACGTGATAGCCAATTTTTATTAGCCTATTAGGCTTAAAAAATACTTCTTCCCCTGTCTAAGAAGCCCTGGGCTAAATATAACATCTAGGCAAGTTGGCGCGGGCTTTCTATGGTTAATTATATTATCAAATGAAATATTAGAAAAACATAGGCATAACATATATACAAATTGGCATTTGTATATATACAATTAATTGACTTCTTTATTTTGTTGGAAAAAATATTCCTTTAAATTTTTTTCACTGTAGATAATTTTTCTAGTAGAACCTGCTTCTTTATGCCCAACTTTTCTGTGTTCGTTCTTCACATTCTTATGGAACGCCCGAATTTGTCTTTACATCGTCAAACGTGTTTCCAAAGACACCAATCCACCCAGTCTGAAAAAATTCTTAAAATTCCTCATTCTAAGTTTCTAATTTTTATTTTCCTTTTTAAATACAGGATTGTATCGCCATTAAGTAATTGTTCTCTTCTTTATATACTTTTCTGAGCAAGGCAAATGTTTTAATGTTGCAGATGACGTTAATTTCAGAGTTCATCGAATTTACAAAGCACGGTTATCATTTTATCTGATGCGATCAGACATTCCAGATTAGCCGGGACAAGTCTTAGTTTCGATTTTGTCCCAACTTAAAAAAAAAATGTTCCAGCTTTATTCAAGTCTTAAATTAAAAAGGCTTATTGTCCCGTTTTTCACTATCAATTAGATAGTTTATACCCAAAATATTTTAAGAAGTTGACGTTAAAATATTTGATTCTGTAAAAAGTTCCTTCAGGTTTTTCTTGCATGCAATACAGTCGCTCATATTTTGGTGAATAGTGCTACATCAGTATCATAATTCCTTTATAAGCTCGTGATCATCAGTGGCAATGGTGAAGTGACCAGCCTTCCCGGATGAGCCAGTAGTTTAGTTTAGAGAGATTAGCATGCAGTGGCGTAGCGATGGAGGAGCAGGGGGGGGGGGGTATAGATGCTCCGTGCGCCAGTCTTGAGGGGCGCCATGGAGACAAAACTATAGTGCGTTTATGTCATTTTTTAACGCAAATTCTGGTAATGGGGCGAAAAAATAAAGCCATGCCCCGGGCGTCACTTAGTTTCGCTACGCCACTGTTAACATGCCATTTTGAAGCTAAACGAGGACTATTTTTGGACAGCCGTCGTAATTCAAACCGTGGTCAGATAACGAGGATAACACCAGAGGCGGTACCCTCTCCAAACTTCTGCGCTTGACCAATGGGAGTTCATTTGACTTTGAAAGATTTAACTTGGATCAGGCCTGCATTCAAGACGGACATTTCAAACCCACGGTCTTCCGGCCATCGGCATCTCCGATCTGCAAGAAGGAAACCCGGTTTTTGACATCGGTCGTCTTGAATAACTCCTTCATCTCCTTCTCCTAGACCGATATTAATTGATGGTAAGAACGTCTGGTTAATTCATCGCTGTGGCGAATTTATTTTTTTGATTTTAAGAAACTTAATATAAATTTATATTGCTAGATGTTGGCAGTGCGAACGTAAAATGTTTGGAGAAACTGTTTCCGATATTTAAAATTCGAGCGATATTGTCCAAGTTTCCGTCCGTAGGTTTAACATAAAAACCTTCTTCATGGTCTGATAGATAGATTGAGAGTATAAAATGCAATTTATTTAATTTGACGGTAGTGGTGTGGGTGTAAAGATTCTAACGACACCAAAATCATTTACCAGGGTGACGTAAAGGGTGTCAATGAGTGATGCAAGAAAAAGCACGCGGGCTTTTTATATATTAGGTGTACATATAATTATTTAAATCACGTATTTCATTGAATTCCTATATGCTTGATTCATATGATGTTAAAAACATTTTTTCAAAAGTTGCTTTCGTGCCTTAAAACCTCAACAAAGCCAAAACAAATCATTATTTTCCTTTTCTACCCTCAGACGATCTTCGGAACATTTTACATCAACCACAGAATGGCAACATTCCAGACTGGCACTTCGAACGCGCGTAACTTGGAAATTCGAATAAAAATAAACGGGTCATATTGTCAGCATTGTCTCGCGTTGGTGGAAAGCATTTTTTTTTATTTGTTTGTTTGTTCCACTCTCAACAATCGAGAACATGTTCTGATGAAACCCCCGTTTTCCCCAGATTTTTGTTTATTGGCTCTTCGCCTTTTGTTTTGGCCTTCGTAGAATTACTGCAGTTACGGTCGACATCCTCGGTAACTGATGTAACCCAGACTCGACCAGATTGACGTGAATGAGTTATTCCAGGGAATACGTCCGCATAGCGCGCTGAGTTTGGGTTATGTCGAAAGGTAATGGTGTTTTCGAGGAAGCATGCAATTAAACAGTTAACCTCTCTCTTTCTAGTTTTGGGGTTTTTTTTGGCTCTAAGGATTCGTTACTTTGTTGGGAAAAAAGTAAGCATTTTGTTTGATGAAATGAATGAATGGATACGTTTGCATTGTTTCGGCCGTGAATTGATGAGGCCGTTAAAAATGCTAAGTTCATTTCTGTTGATTCTTTTAATAAGGTGTTAATTATGTTAGGAGTGGAGCATAACGGATCGGGTCTTGTGGGAATTGTGAGTGTATTCGCTTTGTTTCATTGTTTTGGCAGAGTTGTTTGTCGTGCCGGTTTATGTAAGGTATTAAACAAAAGGGCGACAGGTAATGTTTTAAATAGAGTAAATTTTAAAGCTTTTGTATTTAGATGCATTATTTTCTCGAAATATCAAATTCAACTGCGATTTCGACATTTTTATAACTTGATGATGATGTTTCTTTTAATTTTTGTGAGGTAAACTAAATATAATGGGGATTTGAAAACAATTTACTACCGTTTAGAATTTTGATATGGTATTCTAAAAATGCATTATTCTTAAGGATTTCTTTTTCTCTATATAAAGATATGCGTACATTAAGTTTGGAGTCGCAGTGGCCTAGTGGTAAGGTCTTGTCTTGACCACAATTCAAAATTACGAGCTGCCTCTCAAAATAGCCCTCGTGTTGCTTCAAAACGGGACGTTAATTTTTCTAAACTGAACAAAAAAACTAAGAAAGGTTCATTTCATTTCTGGCATGTCATAAATTTACTTTTAAGTAAAGAGAGTCGAGTTATTGTACAGCAACAGTTGACTTAGGATGAAGATTATCTTGCTAAAAAGAAAACGTCCTCCGTTTATAGTGATGATGCTTAAAAGAATTTTTTAAACGTTTTTGTATTGTGGATACAAATGTCAAACTACAGTCAAACCTGTTTTTGTGCGGTAGATAGGGACAGCATAAAAGAAACCGCACAAAAAAACATTCAGAAATTTCATAAATACCTATAACAAATAATTTTTTACATCATATTAGAGAAAAAAATTTTATGCGGTGGAGAGGGATCGCATAAAAAAATTCGCACATAGAAAATATGTCAAAGATTTACGCAATAGTGAGAAAGTGCTTTCAAACAAAATGCATAATTAAATTACACATAGGAACATTTAAAAAATATTTAATTTTTCATTTTACATATGGAGAAATTTTCAAAATGCACATAATTCACTGCTACTCATCGTAGTCCAAAACGCGCATCTTCTTGTGATGAACTGGTTCAAAATCGCCTTCGTCACTTGAAGATATTACAATTGATTTATTTTTTTGTTACCATAAAGTCGGTGATGTTGCAGTGTACATATGTACACTGATACAAAACATTACAACGGTGTTATGATGCCAACACTGGAATTCATATACCGCACACAATAAATCGCACAAAAAAAATCGCATAGAAAAGGACCGCACAAAAACAGGTTTGACTGTATTTTATTCTGTTTAATTTTTTAGTTCTTTCGATAGCTTACATTTGTATCGACTTTATCTAAAAGCTAAAATTAGCTAGAGAAAACTTTAGGCTATCATGTGCCAACACGCATTTTGGCGTATATGTCCTTGGGTTATGAAGTTGGCTATGATATTGTTCGCATCCACCAGATGATTTTAAAAATGCGCAATAATGTGAAATTCCCGATCAGTTGTTGGTAATCCAAACCATCGAACCATTAGTCTCTGCAAACTATATTTTTGACATTATCAAAGCATGCATCAAGAAGGTAATGATCTGTTCCCGGACAAAACATTAAATTTGTACATAAATGAGCACATTTGGTTAAAGCAAATTTCTGAAAACAAATTTCATGGTATTTTCTTTAAATGTCAATACCGTTCAGTAAAATGCCCATTTAGAAACACGGTTGGCGAAAGCACATTTTAGTAAAGCAAGTGACGTAACTATACTGTATTTTGACAAGAATTTTTTAAGAGATTTCCATGAAAATTTAGTGCATTATTAACATAAAATAAAATGTCAAATTAAATCAATTGGAATTAAAAAAGGATGCCAACTATGGCCCGATTAGTTCACTCCGACGCGTCGTTAACTTGACGAAT
>BGPR01014740.1:0-18272 GCA_013235015.1 Araneus ventricosus
AGAAATTATCTCAAAAATTAATTGAAAATAAGGAATAAAGAAGATATTAAAAACATTTTTAGATTATTAGTCTTATTACAGCGATAATGCCTTTCATTAAAACGTGACTTTCTTCACTAATCTTTTCTATATACAAATTAATGAATTAAGATGCTTTTCTTAAATGAAATCGCGTACTGATTATGCATAATTTTATAAACATATGATTTCTAATTTATTAAGTATTCGTAGTTTTAAAAGCTTTAAATTTGCTTATTTTGCGGTTTATGTGTAGAAATGTGTTTTGGTTTCTTGTGTATTTAACTGTTTAAATCAGACATTTATAATGCTATTTTAAACACTAAACAAACATTTATTGAATGGTTAAAAAACAGATAAATTCTGAACTTAACTTTAACTGCGTAAGTCGTAACTTATTTCCACCGAACAAGTTCAAGTCAAAATTCGTAGTAATAAAACATCTGGCTGTTGCCATTTCTCTGAAAACATACACTCTTAGAACAATTAATAATTTATAGTCATACTTTTGTCAGACATTAATAAAAATATGTTCACAAATGAACTGCATGAAACTTCCAACTTTTTCTTTAGTGTTATTTAACTTCATAAATGCGTTGAGTATCAAATTTTTAATTCGTTGTGAACGGTGATGAAATCATTCATAAAAAGTTATAAAGCACTAAATGACGATATTAATGAACTTGCATTTACGGAAATGACTACTTGATTCGTTAATTACATTCTCTACTCGGAAAAGTCTTGTTCTGTTGAATTTTTAATAAGATTAATTTGTTAACTTTCAGCAAGTTTTAATGAAAAGTAACTTCAAACAAATTCTATTACTCTTTGAATTTTGAACTACTATACAAATGCTTTAAAAGTTGAAGATGCTAAAAGTTCCCTCACCTTGCATTACCAAAGAAAGGAATGCCAATCTTTTGAAAAATATGTGTCTTTTTATTATCATACTCTATCGTTCGAAAACGCGTAATTCATCGTCATCCTCATTTCACTAAAACTGGATTTAGATTCCGATTTCATCATTGTTCTAATAGAATGAATAAATCAACTATTCCAGTGTAAAATTCGCGATGGCATTTTCATAGAGAGTACTTGTTTCATTTAAAACTTAAATATAGCCTAAAAATAAGATGTATTGGTAAAAACTGATATATTATGAATTAACATTCCATTCAACCTGTGTTCTACACTAGCAGATCTCGTCATTCGCGTTTGCTCTCCCATATTTTATTGTAAAAATGTCTTGCTTTTGTACACCTGATCCATCCTTAATGTTTATCCAATGACTTAAGAATCATACTGAATATATAATTTATATGCCGACTGTTTAAAATTTTAACTAAAATTTTTACAAAGCAGTAAACACTTCGCAAGTCCAGCAGAAATAAATTTACAGTTTAGGTTGATAATTTGTAAACAATATGCCGAGTTTACGACACATGAGTGAATGTATTATGTTTTTTTCAGACTGTGAATTTCTGATGATGCGCCGGTTAGATATAACGGGTCTATTCTGGTACACCCGGTTGGATTGGAAGACGTCACTTTTTCCGCACGTTAACAACGGGAAAAGTGGCATCTCCCAACCCAACCGGGGATACCAGAATAGACCCCTTTATGGAAATCTGGTTTCTCCATTGAAATTGGTTGCAACACGGAATGCAGTCGTTTATGAGACTTGATCATTAATCTTATACTTCGATCTACACAGATAAAGCATATATAGTTTAGAAGAAAATAAAATAACTTTTTACTGTTTTAATAGCTAAATTATCTTTTCTTGATAACGTGAATAATTACTATAAGAAGAAGAATATTTTGCTTTTAAGAGCATTTCATTTTGTTACTTACAGAAACAACCCCTTGAAAAACAATTAAGTTGGGAGGTTCTATCAATTCTTTACAGCTCAGTGTGAGTTTAAGATCACAGACAAGATGTTGATTCCAAATTTTCAATTAGAATCAACAAGGATATTTAAACTTCTTGCGAAAGAAATGATACCACGGTAAAAATGACAATTTTAGTGGATTCTGAGGAACGGTCTAGCTCGCAAAGGTTCAAAATTAAAACTCTGTTGACAAGGCACCATTATGCAGCATCATCAAGTTATACATTTTTGAAGGTGTGATAGAATGTTTAATTTTTATTTTATATCATTCGGTCAATTTTAAACTGCCGTAAAAATCTGTGGAGAACATCCTTTAAGGATGTGACAGAATTACAAATTGAAAACTGTTTATGTTACAATATCATCCGACATCTGCAATCCTTGTTAAAGCCAAACGAATTGTGACACTATTGCAATATAAATATTTTTGCTAATTGCTCGTCTGCTGCAACGAAGTCTGTGTTTATTTTAGCTTCTTTCTTCTATTTACGTTATTACATGGCAAATGAAATAACCGTAAAGAAATAAATAATAGGAAACAAAAATTTGAAATATAGGATTATACACGTAGTATTTATTCGATGAATTTTTAAAAATTATCATAAATGTGCAAAGTAATTCTGTAAACCTGGAGTTTACGGTGCCCACTTGTTTCTCGCCAATTTTTCTTGGCGCAATTTCATTTGCCGTCGCCAAATACTGTTTTGGATGTGCAGCCCGCTTTTTATTGCTCTCTTGCACATGCATCACCTGAAAAGAAAAGATTGAGAACGCAATGCCTGCGGCATTTCAAGTGTGTACGCTTTTTCATGGAATGTTAGGAATCTAGGTTTTTTTTTAAAAAAAAATTCCAAAAACGAGAATTCCCTCACGCAATGCCTGAGGCATTTCAAGCTTGTATTGGGCACATTTTTTTAACTTAAGAAAACATCAGCGTCTTCGCTTTCAGCATAGCGGAATACTCGTAGCTTCGCTTATTCATTGAGAAACGAAACACACAGAATAACATACACAGTACTGAACCTATATTCAAACCGAAGAATTCCAAACTAACTTTTATTGAAATTCGAATGAATCGACCAATCACATCGAAGAGATGAACAAAACAGTCCAATCGAAACGAGGCGCAATATAGCGTGATGTGCAAAACACCGAAGAAAAGGTTAATTTCCGTGCAGGCGCTCACGCCACTCGTAAGAAACATCATTGCGCAATCAAAGCAAATGTTCTCTCAAATCCGTTCTTGGCGCCAAGGAGTTGGCGAGCCTAACAGGAACGAAGTAAGTCGGCACCGTAGACTCCAGATTAACCAGTAATTAAAACAAAATTCGATCAGATTAATAATGACTTTAATATCAAAACATAAAAATTTTAGATTTTTCAGTTTGGCCATAATCTCGAGCATTTGCAAACAGCCATAATCTCGAGCAAATTTAAGATAATCGTTACATTATATAATCGGGTTTCTTTCTTTTCGAAGAGCTACAGATTCGATTTATGATGATCAGACACGTATACTGCGGCCATGTATGGGACTTGCACACAATCCCTTACCGTTACCACCACTCATTGCAGAGCGTATACCGATGAGAGAAACTTTCATCTTGGAGAGAAAGGCACGTCTTTCGGCTAGGTACCCTTTAATTTCAAAATCCAGTTGAAGATTCGGCTTCTGAAAAGAATCCTGATAACTGGTTGCAACCTGACTAGGAAGCGTTGCCTTCTCCAGATGTTTCTGCCTTGATAAAACTTAAGGCAGGCTATTCACGACCTCTCCACGTCACACAACTGACGTGGTGACACGCCCAAACCGAGCGAGAATGTGGAAACCAGACACAATTACTGTGGCGTGGCGTGGAATGGTCCATCGAATATTCAAGCCTTCCAAATTTCATCAATTTTCTCCATCTGGAGTGGCAGCTGCCGGAATGCGGAAATCCTGCAGGTAGTAGGTAAGTAGCGGTGGTGGGATGATGGCATGTAGTCCAATGAAACGTTCACCTAGGGAACCGGAGGCATTGGCAGTGGAAGGATTTGCGCTGCGTAAAGTGGCCGTGAATGACAGGCCTCATAATCAACGTTCTCTTTCCTTTCCCTTGTGGACACGGCAACGTTGGACTAGCGCCCTAGTTGTAACTTTACAAAGTTGTCATTGGTCTGTCCTACATCTGAATTTTCACTTATGGTCTTTCTTTTTAGCTTTAGTTGAGGGAGAATGTCATAGGGAAGACCGCGTTTAAGCTACATTAACACCCACGTTTTAAAGCAACAGAAAGTCTGTTGCAGGATTCGAACTTCGGATTTAGAAACTTGTTCAGATGACACCCCAACTGGCATTACACTCCAAATTCCACTCGACACCGGCCGAAAGGTATATGAATCTCGACAGATCTAACCAGAACCAAAAGCGTATGCACGACGCCTGTTCCATTAAATTGAATATCTAACCTGGAACCTTCCGGTTCCTCAACCGACACTAGGGAAAAAAGGAATACTAATTCTCTTTCTTCTTCTTTAGATAGTCGTTTGCAACAATCACCAGGCGATGAATTTCCTTTTCACGGTTTTAAAATGTCGCGTAAATTTTTGCATTTTATGAAAAGTATATACAAGGTTGAAGTATATTATTTACATCAATTCTTAAATCGGTTTGGCAAACTAAGATTCATCGATATCTTGAACCATTTTATATTCAAAATTCATTCAATAAGTACGAGAGATTTTCTTTTTTCAATCTCTCTATCTCGTCCGATATCATTTCTGGGCGTGACCCCTTTCTTCGCGGAAAGTAATGTGGTGAACATCAAGATTACTATTTGACAAACTAATTCGGCTCTAGGGCTACGTTACAACAAAATATTAAAACATGTTATGAGTATTAAATACATGAAATGACGTTGATTGTGTGGAAAAAATTTTGAAAGAAAAATTAGACGCCAAGAATTCTAAGGATATACAAATTAATGCACTCGTATTTGTAAAAATTATCCAATAGTCAAAAATGTATATGTGCAGATATTTGATATATTTAAAAGAGTTTCTTAAAATTCGAATGCCTGCAGTCAAGTTGATATTTTTCGTACTTGAAGGCAATTCTTGCTAAATTACTTGTTTGTCAGCATTTCCTTGATGAAACAAATGTAAGTAAATAAAAAGACATTCCTCAAAATTAGAATTTGCGAAAGTTAAGCTATTTGTGCTTATAATCTGCAGGATTTCCAACATAATATAATTCAAAAGCGTATTATAAAAAATCAAAAGTAGAATTCAAAGGAAAGGATAAAGAAATCCCAAAATAAGTTCGAGAATGATTGCGATAGCTTCACCAACTTTTCGCACATGGAAACAAACTGGTTTGGTGATATTAGGGTAAACTTGAATTACTTAACGCAATTGCGCTTGCATAAACACTGAGATACGCACACTTTTCCAACAGTCGCAATGACAGTTATGAACCTCCTACTTACCTCCAGAAAGTCACTTTTACTACCGGAATGTAAGCCAGCTCAGGAATTACAAGCTAGAGTTGTCTCTATTCAAGCAGTTTCAGCCTTATCAAAGTGTTCAATAGCTGAAGATCACTTTGAACACTGCATCGTCGCCAAAGAAAATTGTCCACTATCATCCATACCATTTCTGAGTGGAAGCCAGCAATTTGCGGATCTCCAGAAGCCTTGTTTGTGGTACAAATACATTATTGGTTCATTCGTTTCGGCTTAGAACTTTGATATTATAAAACTTGAAGTGTTTCGATAGCAATGGAAGACTTTTCAACAACGTTACAATATAGAGTGGTTACATTAAAGACTGCTACAAATGTTGTTCTATTCATTTTCATCGTACGAAACTTCGTTTCTTATTTAGATTTGGGATTGTAATTAAATTATGTCGGGACTTCATGTGATTGCTGTGCATTGAAGCTTTCAAATAGTTTCATGAATACAGAGGGAAAAATGTCGGAAGTTTTTACTCAAAGTAGAAATATTCTCTACACTTTACATTTGGATTTGCCAAAAGGAAGAGAATGCATCTGAAGTATGTTCCAAATTCTATTACCGTAATCCCTGTATTCTGCACATAGCCAAAATTATTCCTACCTGTGGAATTGACATTTCGATATTGTCCGATTTCGTAGAAGACGCTATCAGTATCAATAATGAAAAACTTAATTTTGGCATTGATATTAAAAATGAGTTTTTTCCAATCTGCCCTTGCTTTAGGTTTTAAAGATTCGAGCTGTGGATAAATTCATTGATTGTTTTTATTCCGAGATAACAGATTCCGCCATTTTTAAAGACTTCATCTTGTATTTTGATTTCACAGAATGGATGTCTACGTATGAAAAGCCTGAAATCCTTGAGTATCTACTTTATTATGCTCACCATTATGGGAGAGAAGATTTGACAGAAGATGGCTTTCCAATTGATGAAATAATAGATCTTTGTATATTCAGTCGTTATTTCTTAAATATTGGTCCCATTCTGAAGTACATAAATGTTCCTAGATTTTCTGAAGATGATTATCGCCTGTATTTTCTCAAAATTTCCTCAATGAGATAAGAGTGCGTTTTCTCACATCATTTTTGTTTTTGTAGAAAGCAAAATGCTATTAATGAAAAAATGACACTAACTAAATTAGGAATTATTTGTTGAAGCGTTAATCCGCCTTTATTTCGGTTTTAAAGATTACGGGTTCTTTGTCTTTTAACGTTTAAGTTATGGATTAGATTGAAATCCTTTACTAGAGGGATTTAGAGAAGAAACAAATCGTTGCTTTCGCTCTTTTCAGGTAAATAGACATCGTCTGCAGTTTCTGTTGACCACCCCAGGAATTGAAATTCCTTTTTCTCTCATTAACGATCAAACTACCCATTACACATGGGGTGAATGAATAGGGCAGGGAAGTAAAAGACCATTTAAGTGATTAGAGCAGAAACAGGTTTTCCAGATATGGGCTAGAAAATTCCTAATCGTTTGCTGATACAATTGTTGCACCAGCCCTAGAGGGAAGCTAAGTATTCCACTGGTACGGCATCAGAACTGCCCGAAAGAAAATGTCTTAATCCTTTTTCAGGCGTGGTTATAATATGCATCAAGTTAGATACACGCATGAACATTTTACTGTACAATATCTTCACCTATAATTTTCGTAATTAAAATCCGAAATATTTTTATTTTTGTGCACATTTCATTTCCAAGATGTTTCAAAAGTATGCCCCAGATTTCTTGCAATTTTCTATAATGTTTGTTTTTAAGTCCATTGTGATACTAGAAATATAAAACTAGAAAAAATCGCGCCTATTTTCGACAATTGCTTGCAATTTATAATGAAAATTCACTCAACATCTCAAATCCATTTTGTAATAAGCGACTCCAACAGTATTCAGCTAAAATACTAAATGGAAAAATAACGACAAAGGAAAAAAAGGGTTTGGAGTTGTATTTTCTGACCTTTAGCATTCCTTCTCGGTGAACATTTGAAGACAGCATATTTTTTGTTAGAAACACACGAAGCATAGACTTTAAAAAGATTAGTATTGTAAAATATGTTTCAATATCATGTTTGATCTTAAAAGTTTCTAAATAACAGTGGTTCAGAGGATATTTGAAACTTACTTGCCTTAGATATACGTTGAGACATCAAGCTATTTATTCGACTACGAAATGTCGTTTTCATCTTCTATATATGGTAGTTAAGATTTTAAATTGCATTGCTATATTAGACATTAAGCTTATCTTTTACATTTTTCACAAACTTATAATCTTTTAAAATGTGACTTTCATGAAGCTTCTTTTTTTAAATCTTAATTTGAGATGGCGTCTTGTCTAACGCATAGAGAATATTTTCCATTAAAGCTTACTTTTATTATTCCAGCCTAGTGATCTATATATTTACTTCTGCAAATTATGCAAAAAGTGTGTATAAAAATATTCAATAAAATTCAAATTGGAGATTTTGATGCATCTGCATGTTTTAGACATCAAGGAACTGGAATTTTGAATTCCAGCTTATCTGTGGACTCGCTAAAATGAAATCGAAACCACTAGTTGGATCTAATTGCGCAAGTAATCTCTACCCCAAAATTGTGGATTTCTAGCAAATTTCAGGCGAAATTCGGTCAGGGCAAGTCAGTCTTCCTTATGTGTGCATGCGAATGTGATCTCCCAAAAACATATCGAATTTGGTGCATACAATTTTACCAGCTATCTGCTTAAATTTTTATACCAAATCCGCCAAAGTATTCATTATCTGTCGCGCTGCGTTTGTTAACGCAAAAATGCAACGATTTCGCTAAACGAAATTTTATATGTGACTTGGTCGCCATTTAATCTTATAATAATAGTCATACTATATTTAAGGGATTAATAAGTGATACTGTACACATGGACACAAAGTAACTTCATATCTGTAAAGTATTAAAACTAAAAAAAATCCATTTAACAACTTATAATAACTCATATGAGCAACACATCCCAGGAGACTCGTCCTTAAACTTTTTTGCGCTACGGTGCACACGGACTATGTCCATTTTTCCAATATATACGTTTGGATGAACTTGGAAATCGTACTGTGGATCATACTTGAAAGCTTCGAGTTTAAAATTACTCTGCCGGAGTAATTCTCTCGTTTTAACAATCCTCACTCAATTTTCCTCGACGCGAGCCTCCCTTTGTCCAGTTGTCTCATTCGCTCTGGACGCAGCCCTTCTGTGGCGGTCTTCTTCGAGACGGTCTCTCCGTACTTCAGGTGTTTCTATAGCCCTAGCAACCTTCTATCTCTCTCTTCCAAGTGCAAACTGGTCTTCACCCTAGCAGGGGAAAGGGCAGTTGTGTGGGTCAGACAACAGAATGAAGGGAACAAAAGAATGCAGGGAATATAGAAATATGCCTTCCCCCACCGAGTGATCTCGTGTACGTCTATTCCCACCGACTCCAGTCGTGACCCCATCGGAGGAAAATGGCGATCAGAAGACTTTCGCTGAGTTACGAGCAGTAAACAATGTTTTTTAAAATCAGTTAAAACTCGTATAAATATTCTACAGCACTTAAATTAATATCCTTAGAAGGATAAATTTATCGCATTTTAAAGTGGTGTAAAAATCGTTCTCGTGCGATCAATCTTTCGAAAGTTGACAAAAAAATATACAAAAGCCCCACATTTTCGCTACATTTCTAATTAACACAGAAATTAATTAATTTTTCACTTTAAAATGTTGACAGTAATTTTTCTCTTGTTTAGAAGAGTATGTGGGCCAAATATCATCAAGATTGGAAAAAAACTGTAGATTTGTATAAGGAACAGACAGGCATACACTCTACTTTATATATATAGACATCAAAATTGTAAAACTATATCAGACTTTAGAATGAATCGGTTAAAAAGAAAAGGTTCGAAATCACGCTGTCTTTTCTTTTCATTATACTACAAATAGAAAAACTCTTCATATTGTGTCAGTATATGAGATAGGGGAAAAAATTCTGACTGATCTAATTCAAATCTAAGTAACACTTTGCAACAGTGTAATAAGTATCTAAATAATGTCTAAAAGAATGTTAATTGAACCCTTTCTCTTCTTTTTAGGCCAAACCTGACTGAAGAAAAATTACATAAGGCCGAAAAACGGATGAAACGAGAGAGAATTCATCAGATGTTGCAAATCATTTGGATGCACATCGACTGCAGATATCATCTTTGTACTGAAACTGCATCAGACGCTTTGCGCCTCATTTGGTGCAGTGTTCCAGATGCCTGTATAAGTTTCAAAGAAATCAACAGGGTTTTCCGAGGAATTTCAGAGCTAAAGAATTGATAAATATATACGACTTCTACGCCAAAGCTGTTGGTGAGTTTTCTGAAACTGTTGAGCCGAGATCGCTTCAACACCTGTGCAGATCGATAATAAGGAGTACTTTGAGGGAAAACAAAATTTGGAATCCGGAAGGCCTTAGGCAAACGTGTCTGCCAAAGGCAATTGAGTCGATTTTGAACCTTGAAAAAGTATTCATCACCTCTAATGAATTTACACTGTAAAGCAGATTTCAAGGAATGAAAATGAGTATTCTAAATGTTTTATTTATTAGATTTTATAAGTCCAATTTTAAATTGTGTTATTCTAAAAGCATTTGTTTCAATTTGCTGCTGAAGGAATGTTTTAGAAATGTGTATTTTTTTTAACTTTTTTTTATTTCAAGTAATCGCTAACGAATATGAGAAATACATATATACTCTTCCTAAGCAAACGCCGGCTTCCGTGCATTAGGAGAGTAATTTTTTTTAAATCCTGAAAAAATATTTTTACCGCATTGCAAAGCATGATTTCATAAATAAAATTGTACAGTTATTTCTGTTTGTGTTTGTCGTTTTCGTTATGGTAAAACTAAAGTTTTTATTTAATATTCAATAAATTTTTCTACACTACTTTTTAAAAAATTCTTACAAATGCCATATTTTAGTAAAGCAAATCCTCTTAAATGTGAAAAAATAGAATACGAAATATTTAGTTTGTGTCTTCAAAATATTTGCAATGTTAGCAGAATTTTGTGTGCAAAATATAGAACATTTATAAATAGCTTTATCACAGCAGAAATATTCATTAAGAAATTTTGTTTAGGAACAAATCAAGATTTCAGCTAATCGATCACAGCTTTGCAAGAAATTAGAATTTTGATACAAAATGTTAGTTGTGTGAAAATTCTTTTACCGGGCGTTGAAATTTGAACACGATTGTAAAAACACGTCCCATTTTATGCACGAAGACAGAAAGATGCCACTATCTGTCAGGATGGTACACTATCTTTGCACTTCTAAATTGTGTGTTTCTAAAATTCTCAAGGAACAGGCTTTGTGATAGGATGGTCATAGGTTTTAAACCCCGATTCCACAGATCTGCCGTGTATGTCAACCTGGTGGACGTTGAATCTGACTTCAGGTGTCAAACGTCTTCCTGGGGCGGTGTGGAATTTTAGCAGTAATAGGTGTTGTCCTCGTCATCTGTCCCCGGTTCAAAATTGCGAGGTTTACCATAAAGTAGTTCTTGCGTTGTTTTTAAGCGAGACATTAATATAATTAAATGAAATTAAGCCGTTTCCGTAATGAAGACAATTATTTTAATTTAAATGCCCATCTATCGGTTCTCCTGATGAAATTTCCCTATTCACATATAATTTTTTTTGTTTTTCCCGCTTTTTTTTGGGGGGGGGGATTCCACATTATCTCTGTTTGTCCTATCTCTAGAAGTGATCTTAATTCAGTGTCATTTGTCTATACTAATCATCTATTCTCCAATATTTTATGAAATAAATATTAATTCTTATTTTCTTATCTAACATAGAATTTAACAACATATTCTTAATTTTATCCGATTATTTTTTCCTGCGAGTAAGATTTATTAATATCTTTCCCTCATATCTTACTACGTTGGATCTATTCACCAATCCTTTTTTATTCGTTTTTGCGTAAGATGGTAGAATAACCAGTAGATTAACAAAACGAACAGCTGCTTTTGTAACAATATTCTGCATCCGATTCCAGTTATGCTGTAGATTCTTGAAAATGATTGGTGATTCATATACTTAGTTCCAATCGGCCGAAAGCGTTTCATTTTTTAGTTCCGGTAACTGTATTTTTAAAATCCTTTAATCACTTTTCTTCTCTAATATTCTTTGAATTTTCACTTTTGATTTTTATCTCTATGCCAGACTAAAATATCTACAAGAATTTCGATATAATCTGTGCAAATATTTTGTGTTCCTTCTAACTTTTCATCTTTATTCGTTCTATTAATTTTATATAAGTAAATCCATTTCTACGCAATAGGATCGGAAGAGGGATTCGAAAATGCAATTTTATCAAATAGAAGTCAATCTCCATTCAAATAGCTTTTAATTTCAGTAATTATTTATAAATACAGTACAGTTCAAGTTATAAATGTGTATTTAATACAATAAAGTTAAAGCTTTACACAAAGTTATTAAAAAAGTCATTAACACAAATTGCACTATTCTAATTATGTGACACAAAAGAATTTCTAATTCAAAGTTAAGGCTCACTAAATGAAACTTGTAATTTTTGTGAATTTCAACTATATATATATATAAATGCCTCAACCCCCACTTGGATGGGTCGTGGGAAAAAAAAGGGGTTCGGATCATAAAGATTAACTTCCCTGAAGAACTGAACGATTTGCGATGCCAAGGAAGGATTCGAAAATCCAATTATCTAATGATTCTTATTCCGGAATGTCATCAGGAGGTCCTAAACAGAGCGTTCAAAGGTGGATTCCAAAGATTCGCAGGCTTGAAGTCATGGTGAGTAGAGGATTCAAATGAATCTCAAGATGAGTTAAAAATCGATCATTAGTGGAAATACTTCTTCTAACACATTTACAAATGCATGCTCCATTGCATCCTCATACCACTCTACTCGGCCTTCAGGCTTCTTCAATTTTGACATCGCTACCTAAAATAAAAATTCATATGGCCCACACTACCCAATCGACAGACGCCAAATGGATCTAATTTTAGGGGGGCCTGAAAGCTACTAAATTGCTAAGTTTTCTGGATGAAGAATTCCATTGTTCCTATTTGAGTGTGATTACATAATTTCTCACAAATTATGGCCCATTTGCCATGATGCAGAGATTCTTGTGTTTAATTATTTGATTTTTTCCCCGCTTTATGCTTCTGCAGGATGTCCCAAATCTGTGCAGAATACGATTATTGGATTTAAAAAAATGTTTGTAAAGGAGTTTCTTCAGTATTCTGTTGTTTGAATAACGTGTCTGCCGTTTTGTTTCAAAGCTATTTGGATTTCTCGTCTATTGCCTTTTGCACTGTCTGGCAATAACACTTCACGGTCGTATTTCTTCCCTCTTTAATTGCCAACAATTTTTATTTGATTCTCTCTTACCTAAGCTCAGCTGAAGGTCCAATGTAGTAAGTCGATAGAGAAACATAGAAGGAAACCAATTGCGTGTGTTATTGTGTTATTTGTATAACATCCCTGTGTGCTATTTTTCTTTTAGGTGTCTTTGAGTCCTTTAGTTCATGGGTATAACCATAAACGAGCGGCGCCGCCCCCCCCGTGCTGTCTAGGCATGCGGAGCCTTGGAATGACCTGAACGTCACGACAGCAACTCTGGCACCGAAGTTGGAGTACTAACGACCATGGCCTAACCCCTCCCGAAGGAGGCACGTACCGGCATCGAAGTGGATGCAGCTCAGCCCAACAACCCTGATTACTAGCAATCCTAATTAGATATACAGCGATATACATTATTAACATTATTATTATATGTGCAATTAAATATTAATGATATATGTGCAATTAAATAATAATTTGTGGAAAAAAGTTTCTAATGGTTTATATCTTATAGCATTTCAAGAATAAATTCGTACAAAAGTAAGTTTGACAAAATTATAAAGAAGATTGTGAGAGTGCCGCTTACCTCTGTGATTTCTCGTTATACTTACACTGAAAGACACGTTTTTCTTAATCTTATTGTGCACCGAAGAAATCGGATTGTATTTGGACCTCTTTCTGTTGACATATAGGGTCTAAACTTTGAGATGTATCAACATTTTTCGAGTTAAGACGGGAAAAAAAATGGAAAAATTTCTGATTTTTGCGATTTTTAGGTATTTTGCTCACATACGCCCTTGAATTTATACAAGTCGATAAACATTCAACCCGTTCTTCATTTCCCATTAAATTTTATTTACAATATTGGAATAGAGTTTTATTAGTCATAATCAGTAGCTCACTAAACATGTGTATAAATATTTGAACAAATCATGAGCAATATAATTTTAATGAGCCAAATCAATTTACAGAGTCAATAAATTTAAAGTCAATTAATTTATAACTACCGTATCCTAAGACTAGGTGGGGCGGAAATATGAATTTTCTTCAGTAATAAGATATTAAAAAACTTGATTAATAACAAATATGAATATAAATTTTACTATGAAGTTAACCCTCGGAATTAAATTTAATTTTTACTTTGGTGTTTAGAAATGTATTGGTTTATTTCATAGTAACTCGTAGAGAATTTAACACAGACGTTAAAATACAAATACAGAAATCGTATCAAGAAAAACATACTTAAGCGAAATTTAATAATACGCATACAGCTTGAAATCAAACAGAATAAAAAATATTTATTAAAAGAATGGTGCTTTCAAAAAGATTTGTCTGCGAAAGAAGAGAAAGAAACATGTTCCTTAATAAAGGGTATAACATCCCTTAAATTCTCATTAAACACTGGAGGAGTTTCTTGTTCTGGTAAGAGTTACTATTAGCATCTGAGCGTCTGTTTCAGTCAAGGAATATGGTCGTGGTGAAAGGCTTCTCTTCATTAATCGAGCCCAGATTGTACAGGTTATGAATAAAAGTGTGAATTACTTCCAAGTAGTTCTTCCATTTGATCTCGCCTGGCCTGCCTAACCGTCCATCAAAACAAAATGTTTCAACTGCCCGTCAGAACAGGCATACGTAGGGAAGGAACATTTCTTCGCAATGGTGAACTTCATTAATGTCCAGTCCGTCGAAAGACTCACTAATACTCCTATTAAAAGCAAGACGATAGTTTGTAGCTGGAATCAAAACATCGAGTGAGAATTCAGTAATGAAATACGGACAGCCATACAGTTTGTATTTCAATAGATTGATTTAGGAAATCTGACTATCACTTACATATAATTTAAACAAGACATAAAATTTTCAAATTAAAGAATCCTCGAATGATAAATGTTTTAAAGCTAAAAATGGAAGTTAGAAACTATTTTACATTTCTATGTAGAATAGAGAATCAAAACAAACTCGATATCTACAATTCACTGGAATCCTTTATAATAAAATATTTCATATATTAAACAGGATATTGAAATTTTGGTCAAAAGATATTAAATTTTAAGAAAATACGAAATTTCAAAATTTAACTAAGTTTCAAATACTTCTGATTTACTCTAATTACATATTAACATCCCGTTTTCAAGCAGCAAGGCCTATTTTTGTTGGCCAAATTCTGTACCGCGGTCAGATGACGAATAAAACACTTTTAATCATTTAACATAATGCAACTATTTTTACGCTGCATTTAATTTTAAAATTTGAAATTTCTGACATTCCGCTTATTGTAGAAACTCTTTTTGTAAGAGACATTTTGAACATAAGTGGGTGATGAAGAAATGCTTTCTACAATAATTAAATCTCAAAAATGTCCATTAGAAAGGGCTCCAACAGAATTTTTCATATATATAAATGATTTAATATCAGGTATTCAACAATGCATTCAGTAAAATACAATCTCTCGAGAAATTCCTGAATAATGAATTTTGATGCTTAAAAATCCATTTAAAAATACTCCAATCTTTCTATGCAAATCTGAATTGCACAATTCTTTTATTTTCAGCTCTATTTGAAATACAAGTCAAAAAGACAAATTCTTGGAGCAGGAAGAGGCAAAAATTAATCTATTAAATTATAAATCTCTCTATATAGTTCTAATATTAATTTTTAAAAATTAGAATTATAAACGTAAAAACTTATCTGTTTATACCTTCTTAACATTTCAACTAATGGCTATCAGTCTAATAATATTTTCGGACATCAAATACTGCACTCAATCGAAGGATAACACGTTAATCGCCAAGTGAATCATATACGATTCATACCTACTATCTCAGTGCGATGCAATACGACGCATACCTACTATCCATTTACTCAGATTAACCTTCCTCTACTGTAGTTAAGAGATAGCAGAGAAGGAGTCATCTAATTAGGTAGATAATTCGAATTTTAAATGCGAGTCGTGGCGACTAACCTGTTAAATCTTTTCCTTTCAGACCCAGAAAATTTTGAAGACTCTTTTTTTTCTCACAAATCAATTTTTTTAGACTTTCAGATGTATTGACACCAGAGCGTATAAAAATGCCAAATATTAAATCAAGAAATTTAATTTTTAAAATTTATTGCCTAGCTGAGTTTCACCTATTTTCATCAAGAGACATACAATATCTGAAGAAAAATTTGCAATCACACTTACAGACGAAAAAATTATATGAAGATTCTAAAATTCGAAATTACATAAAGGATTGAGAATTAAACTTTGTGACACAATGTTAATTCCATACCCTTTTGTGTTATACACCTCTAAAATTTCAAATCATCCGATAAAACTGAAAATCTATATTATGAAACTTGTTACATTTTAGAGTAAGAATTCAAATTTGAACTGATTATATAATATTCGAAAATGAATGTCAGTTCCATTTCGTATAATCTATAGTTCTTTCTCGTGTGACAGAACATGGCTCAAAATATTACTTCGACCGTTTCGATTAAAATTTAGAGCCTTTCGGCGAGTGTAATTAGCGCATCCATTTAAAAATTTGTTTCTAACCTGGTTCTTAAGTCATCAGTAACAATTCATTTAAAAAGACAGAAATTTTGACGACACAGAAATATTTCAAGAGACTGCCAAGTTCTTATACGGATCGAGATAAAGTCATAAAATAGAATTTGTCATTTCATTAGGGGGATAAAGATATTGCATGACCTCCTGCTCTGGTTAAAAGGCGAATCGAATTTGGCACCGGCACATCTGTTTAGAAATTAAAGTTTCTGTAGTTTATACCATCAAGCATATTACTTAAATTCAACGTTTCTATTCTATTTTTATACATTTTTTTTTGTTTCATTATTTGAGGAGACATAGCAATTACTCCGCCTACTGTTTCACCGCTTGAGTTATGACCGTACATTGTAGGATGATTTGGTTTGTGTCAGTCTAGATGTGTTCCATCCTCCTTATGTTTGTACCAAAAGTTTTGAAACAGCATCTAGTAGCATCAAATTATAATTTCAAGCAAAGAAGAAGATATATAAATGGATACAACATGAATATAGATAATTTAATATATGTTGCAAATATGAGTAGTGACGGATAAATCATTTTTTAAAACAAAAAGCTAGACTAAATAGCAAGTGCAAACAAGCTAAAGTTTCAAAAGAGATGCAAGAAGAAAAAGAATTTACCTAAATCCTTAAGGAAATTAAACTACAACTCCTGCTGATTTTATGAGTTTGATTCAAGTCTCTGAAAATATCCCTGGATGTAGTATCCATTCTTTGCTCTTTAGACGACATAAGAGAAGCACCATTGTTCTTCTTTGATATTTTTTACTGGTATACTGTAAATTCACTCCCACAGACGTACTGGAGTAATCTTTATTGTTCTTCTCCCAATTTATACAACGGCATTATAAAAGAGGACATCTCTCGGAAATCAGATTATTTATCGTAAAAAGATTATTTATATTTTTCAGTAATGAGGGGAAAAATACTTTCATTTCTGAAAAAGTTACTACGAAAAAAATATATTGAACCTGTCCATATAAATATTGATTTCCCGTTTGCCATATACGAAAGATAAAAGCCTTGAAAAATTATGAAAGTTCAGTATCTGTAAATACCGTAAAGTTACTTAAAATAGAGATAAAAATATTTTTACGAACCAAGTTACCCTCTTTCTTTGCAACAAAGAAAGCATAATATGTTTATTCAATTATGATTAACTCGATAAAATATGCCTACAAAATAAACCATTAAAAACGGATCTAGTGTAAATTGATCATGATTATTCAAAGCTTGGTCAACACGGTTCAGTTTTTTGAAATATAAGATCCAAATATATACTTCAAATTATAAAGGGAACTTCTTGTAAAAAATTGCATGATTTTCATACAGAGTATGTGAAATTTCTCACCATACTTTCGATATTTCGAAAGCAGTTTATTTCATTTGGTGAAATAAACTTCTTTAGCACAAGATTTGTGGGTATGCTTTGTCGAAAACTTCAATAACGAAGGACTCTTTCAAATGAAAGGAGATGTGGTTTGCCAATCTTTCCTTTCTGGCATAAGCTTTGTCATATCGCATTGATAAAGCTTCTGTTTCGTATGAGTAAAATAATTGATTTTCAGATTGCTTTAGTACAAAAATTTTTTGCTAGTAATATCACACCCATATGGTTTTCTTTTGCTTGAGTAAGCAAATTTTTGTTAAAACTCCTCTTTCGGCGAATGGTTTACCTCAGACTTAACATTTATCTGGTTTTTCTTTCTATGAATGAGAAAATGCGATTTTAAATGCGCTATTTGAACGAAAGCTCTGCCGCATATTTCACAAGTGTACGGTTTATCTTTTGCATGAATACGTAAATGTTTATTAAAATTACTTTTATCGGCGAATGTTTTACCACAGACATCACAAGTATGGGGTTTTTCTTTTGTATGAACAAGTAAGTTCGATTTTAAATGGTCTCTTCGAGTGAAACGTCTGTTGCATATTTCACAGCTATAA
>BGPR01014740.1:18282-38427 GCA_013235015.1 Araneus ventricosus
AATGGTCTCTTCGAGTGAAACGTCTGTTGCATATTTCACAGCTATAATTTTTTTCTTTTGTGTGAAAGAGTAAATGCAATTTGAAGGAACTTCTTCGGGTGAAATCTCTACCACATATTTCACAAGTATACGGTTTTTCATTTGTATGAGTACGTAAATGTATCGTTAAATTGCTTCTTTGGCTGAATACTTTAAAACAGACTTCGCAAGCATGAGGTTTTACTTTTGTATGAATAAGTAAGTGAGATTCTAAATGGGTTTTTTGGCTGAACTCAATGCTGCATATTTCACAAGCATAAGGTTTTTCATTCGTATGAATAAGTAAATGCCGTTTTAATTTATGTCTTTCGATAAAAGCTGTACCGCATATTTTACAGGAATGTCGTTTTTCTTCAGTATGATGCTTTAAATTATTTTCGGCACAATATGTTCCCTCAGAAATTTCGCATTCTTTGACGTCTTATGAATCAAGATGTGAATGAGTCGATAATTCTTTTTCGAGATGAATTGTTGTGGCAGACGAATCGCAGGCATAAGTCCTCTGTGATGAATTTTCTTTCAACTCATCTTTCTCTCTAAAAGTTTCGTCACGCATTTCGCTGTATTTAGATGTTTCGCCGGAATGAATAATCAAATGCACCTTTAAACTCAAAAATTTGTTGAATCTCTTCCCACATATATCGCATGAATAAATATTGTTTATGTCATGTTTATCGTTTGCCATGTCTTAAATTAGCTTGCAAATATCAAGTGAGAATCGCCGCTTGGAGTGTTTTGAAACTTTGTTTAAAATTCGGTTAAACACGCTCTCTATATGCAAGTAAGTAATATATTGTATTCAGTAAAATATCATTTTTGAAGCTATTAATTTAGAACAAGATTCATTTAAAAATTAAAATACCTCTAAAATAATTTCTTGTACTAATCGTCAGAATTCTCGAAGCAAACAGTTATGTTTGACGTGCGATTATTTATGCATAACTTTGTAATTAATAGGTATAAAATTCAGCAACATTGTTGTCATAAGGAAACATCTCTCTTGAAGGAATAAATAAATCGAAAAAACTCACTGCGCAAATCCTGTAAAATAAAATAATGTAAAAATCCAATCTTAAGCTTCTCTTTACTGCGGTCATTAATGTAATACTGAGTGAGAGTAGAGACTCGACTGGAGAGTTACGGTTCCTACATAGTTTGTATCATGAGGTCGCTTTTAATTGGCTCTCACCATCACGTGTCTTGACTTGCCTCTAAATAATAAAGTCGTAAAACGAAAGTGTACTTATAAATCCTGAAGGTTCGTCCATTATTTATTTTATTCTAAAAATGTATTCGTCATTTTCTTGAGAAAATTCAAATAATCATAATTTGAAGGTGGTTTTGATTTCTCTTTGATGCGATAACAGAAGTCAAAATTATAATTAAATTCCATCCTCAGTGGGATGCTATGACATCATTAAGAAGCAAGCATATTCACGTGACGGTGAGAGCCAATGAGAAGCGACATCATTACCTACTATATAAGATCTGTAAATGGACGAGTTTTCTGTTTTGTTTAATATATTAAAAACCTTGACTTTATTTGCATTACTTTTTGACTTCCGCTTTGAAGATTCTATGGACGAGTTTTCTGCTTTGTTTGTTTACAATTAGGTGCTGTACTACGTAATTCTGGTGTAATGCTAAGTCATTGGAATGTTCAAAGCGGAGGACCACGATACAAGCAAATAAAGTCAAGGTTTTTAATGTATGTAAACAAACCAGAAACTCCATAAGCGAATAAAACGCCTTTTAGGTCTATTCTGGTACCCCCGGTTGGGTTGGGAGTACCAGAATAGACCCCCTAGACCCCACGGTCAAAAGAGCTTTAGTTGATGGATTTTATTCTTGTGACGTCAGAGTCACGTGATGGTGGGTACCTTAAACACCTGATTGACGTTATATTATTTGTCTAAAGGAACTTTACTTGCATACACTCCGGCTTGCCGTCGTTCGACTTAAAATCCGTCGATATTTCGACAGAGAAGCGTTCGTTTCACACACAGATATATTTGTCTTTCGGAATTTTTTCGACGATGACTTGCTTGCACCGTTTGCAGCAAAATGATCGGTCGACATTCTATCCGCTATGCTTTTCGAAAGGTGCCACGAGACCGTCGCCAAACCGAAATTGGGAAGTATGCAAGAAACAATAGAATTGCAAGTGAAAATGGAAACGCCTACCAAAAAAATCGGTCGAGAGGAATCGGTGGGCGTGCAAGGGACAGTAGGATGATATTTTCTTCCACAAAATTTCTACAAGAAGAAACTAGATAGTAAAAGATGCATGTAAAATTTATATATTTATACATACTGGTAGACATATGAAACGCTAAGGTGCGTGGGGCGAAAAGAGGCTAATTTCTCTATTGCTGCTGGTATCGATTGGTTTGTTTACAAAACTAAATTTGAAGCCTCCTTCATGTTAGGCATGACTTCAAAAGCATAGCCTGTACAACAACTTTTCTTCAAAAAAAAAAAATAATGACTTTAAGACGCAGAGTTCACAACATTTCTTACAATATAATGAAACTTTGAATGAAATAATTCAAAAGATATCAGTTAGACATAAATCAGATGGGCTTAGGCGAGCAAGAAAACTTTCAAATCAACGTCAAAATAGTTTAAGTCGGCAAACAGAAGAATCGTGTCAATTCCCATCATGGAATTTACTATTGTGAACATGGTATTTTCGGTATTTTTTCGCTATATCTACTGCTATATAAATGACGATTAAAATCAGAAAAGACCCATTTGCATTCTCAACACTTAAGTTCCGATAGCATTATCGTCAATGCTTCACGCTCATAAACAGAGTTGCTGGTTCGATCCTCGAACGACAAGGTTTTTCCTTGAGTGTTTTAACTCGCTATCATTGCCTTTTTCTTCTTCCCGTAACCTCACCTCATTTTAGTACCACCTTAATAATTTAACTGATTTATTTTTAATTCTTCAAAATTAAATCTTTAAAAAAAATGTTTAAACATTGTTCTTTCTAAGACTATACATTATTAAATTTCCTTCATTTGGTACATGCATTTACTAATAGGTATAATTTTAATTTTGATCAAGCCATATCTTTCAGATTCACGTGTGATGAGGCCTGCGGCGCCAATAAAACGTAATCCTTCTCTTCAACTATGGAGCTAGAACACGCCAGTTTGGCAGAAAATGTTTCGTATGAGTATAACGGAGCGCAGAATTTCTTTGCGGGATCAGCTTGTTTAAGGTAAAACTGCAATCAAAATAGTGTTGTAATTAATTCGAACATGAAATGACATATTAAGTAGTTTTCAAGAGCCACACAGCTTGATAACAGGATTTTAGAACGTTTTGGTAAGGTCCCACTTCTGGGGCCTCGGGTTCAATTCCCACTTAAAGCTTGCTCTACGCGAATACCATTCCGACTTCATACATGAGGTTTTTTGGTAAATATGGGAGTGGCAACGTATTTGGCTGTTGCTGTAATGTAATGTCGTCTTCCTTTCGGTGTTTCTTCAATCACTTAATAAGTTTAAGTTGATCGGACTCCGAAATATCAGCAACAGGCTTCAAGCAAATTAATTTCTATGCATTATTTGAAATTGAATGGTAAAGTCTAGTTTTTGAATTTTCTATGTTATAATTATTTTAGCAGAACTAAAATCAATTCGCCATTTGGCAGTTGCCTCATTTTGACTATTGTCGGAGCCGGATTCAGCCCATGGAGGTCCTTAAAGAATGCATGTTTCACTCCCTCCTCTATCAAAATCCCAAAAGTCACATTTTCTTTCGATCTCAAGTTAATTTTATATAACCAGTTTTAATGTATTAATGTAAGAAATGCGACAGACCGATTTTCCACGTTGAATTTTCCGTCCGATTTTCCACGGTGGGGGGTTCTATCATAGAGTTCTTTCCTCCGATTTTACACGTAGGGTTCTTCCGTCGAATTTTCCACGGGGGGAGGGTTTTTCCATCGAGTTCTTTCGTCCGATTTTCCACGGGGGTTCTTCCTGGTGCTCGTTAAATCTGACGCCCAGGTCAAAAAATCTCCCGCCGGCGGTAAAGAAGTTTGAAAAGGGGGTGCCAGTAATGGTATCGTCTTCGCCATCTGACAATGGTCAAACTCATGAGGACAATCCTAAAACAGCCCACGGGTTGCTTCAAAACGAGACGTTAATACAATGCAACTCAACAAATTGCAAGGTCGAATTATACAACACCTCGTATTTATATATTTAAAATAAAAGATTGAAAATATAGTTTTAAAATAAAACTTGAAATGTTAATTTTACTCTAGAATGCTATCGGATTTTCTTCTAAATGCATTTCATCACCTATTTTTACTGACTGATTAGTAATTGTCTTTTAAAAACATGAGCGAATATAGGAACAATTTCCCTCCTGTTTGTTGCAATAAATGTAATCAGTATTTTTTTCCAAAAGAAATTCAGCATCAGTATTTAATCAGATAAGTATTAGTTTAAACGAAAGAACATGATTTCTTTTGAATCACAATTAACACTTTACCCACTCGGAACTTTTCTGACGGAAAAAATAAAATCTGAATCCCTATTTCAGAGTGAATAAATAAACATTAGTCGACAAAAATGGCAAGTAAGAAAAATAATTAAGTGAAGTGCGACTAAAAAACAACTAGAAAGGATTTTACTATATATGACTAAAAGTCAAATAGATAAATAAAATTCCCAAATTTCTATCAACTAATTTTATTCCAAATGAAATTCTAAACTACTTACGTTTTTAACCTCTGATAAACCTGCCAGAATTATAGGACATTCGATATCATAAAAACATGAGCGAACCATAACTTAGCGAGACCATAATCTTAGAACCATTGTTTCAAGAAGGAATTAGTCAGTAGCGTAGCGACCGGGGGCAAGAGGGGAATTGTTGCACCGGACACCTGTTTAAAGGAGCGCCATGGAGTCAAACCTTGCCATTTTCAATGTGAAATATGATGAGAGGGAGTAAAAATATTGCCATACCCTTGGCGCCATTGACACTTGCTAAGCCACTGATAATGAATGACAAGTACAAAAAAGTCACTTTTTCCGAGCGCGATTTACTTTTCCTATGTCACTGGCCATGATGACAAAACGGTAATGCTATGATGTTACTTTTTACTTTCTCGTATACGAAGTATACAAAGAGAAAGTATTGTAATCGTCAAAAAATTCGAACTCGAGATTTTGACGAATCTCCACGTTTTAGACCTCCCTGAGTCCGAAAAACACAATTTTGGAATTATGTCTGCTTGTGTGTGTGTTTGTGAATACGGTAACTCGAAAACTATTAGAGCTACGGGGATGAAATTTGGTATGTGGTCTTGAAACATAATTTGTAGGTTTCTATCAAATTTTGGACAAAATCCGTCGACGGGAAGTCTGTCTGTATGTATGTCCGCGGTCATGTGAACGAGATAACTCACAAACTTGAATAGCTAAATGGATACAATTTGGTACACAGTTTTATCATTAGAAATGTAGGTCCGTACAAAATTTTGGGCTAAATCCGTCAACGGAGTGACGGTCTGTAGGTCTGTATAATCGCATACTTGTTTTAATCCGCTTCTCCATGCGCATGCGTACTGGTTTACTTAATAGCTATTTCTGTCTTGGCGAGCATGATCTTGACGCGAAACAAGTGGATAAACATAGCATTCTGGGTTACGAGACGATACAGTAGATTCGAATTTTTTATACGCGGGGAAAGGAAGGTTGCCATAATTGCCGAGCATTGATACGGGACGCTTAGATGCTAAATAAATAAATCACGAATAGAGTAGGTACGTATTTAGCTTATTTTACTCGGATAAAAAACATCAATAATCTTAGCAATCAATCAACATCAGAAATCTTATAAAATGAACCCGTAGAATAATAAAAAAAAAGTTGCGAGGCTGATTCCTTTTAGCCCAGTCACACTTTAAAGCTGATTTTGCTTTCTTAATTAAACAATTTCCTTCTTTCACATAATTAGAAAATTGGGCGCGAGTCATTTTAAAATTGTAATGACACAGAGTTTAGGAAGAAAACGGAGCACATAATAATACGGGAATGAGTATTGAAATACGGTGACAGACCCTTATATACGGGACGCATGGCTACCCTAGGGAGAGGGAAAATGACACATTTTGTGAAGTGTGCGAGAAAGTTTAGGGGAGACCACTCCAACTGGTTATAATTATATGCTTTTATCCAACTTGACTGTTGTGTCTTCAAATCTTGAGATCCATTTCTTATCCACTTCTAATCGAGCTACAGCTTTGAAATTTAGCTCAGTGGTGGGTTTCCGGTGGCAACACAATATTATGGAAAAAAAATGCAATCTATACCTATTTTAAACATAACAAAGTGATATTAAAATGTTAGCCCTATATTTGGACGATAAAGTTTGGAAGGTGGTAACCTCACATCACGTAGGGTTGTAACAAGACCGCGAAGCACACAAACAGAGAATACGCTATACTTCCGGCGCTGCACCGAGGAATGACATAATAGGTCCTGTTTCTACGCGTCTTCGCCAACAATCATTGTCTTTTTTTACTTCGTGTGCCCCAAACGTTTCGAACTCAAAGCAAAAACAGAAAGTTGTGTAGATCGATTCTCATTTTTCCTGTTACATTGTTGATAATAATTTTAAGTAATCACGTAATATATTACAGATTTATATTTCAGAAGAGAATGTCATTAAATCATTTTAAAAATGTAGGTGTACATATGTAAATAATAATTTTAATATGTGTTTTATGTTGAAGAATTCGATAATTGAGTTTGGTTTACTATGCCTAAAAAGTCGCGTGTATTCGTGTCATCCTTCACTAAAAAGTAGAAAATAAAATAAACAAATTGAATTAAAATATAAGCTTTTTTTCATGCGAAAAAGTGAACGCGAAAGTTGAAAATATTTTTTCTGGTTATAATAAAATGCATGGTTCGAATAAAAGCGTAGGCGCCTTTACTTTCTAGGCATATTCCATTTGTTTAAGGAAATATACACAAAATATAAGGTGCTATATAAGGCGCTCATGAATAAAAGCTTATACCTGAAATTTGTTTTTATTTATTTTATTAAAGTCAAATATGATAAGGGGGCGAATAAATACAATGCAACAGGCGCCGTTTACACAAGCTAAGTCACTGATGATGGAGGGGGAAGGGCAAAAAATCATATTATGACCCGGGCGCCACTTATCATTGCTACGGCACTGCAATTAGCAAATCTTAAGAAGCTAATATTCTTTTACACGTGTTCGATAAATTGATGAACATTAAAAAACTAAAAGGGTTTTATTGATTACTCATTACTATATGTAAGAAATCTAAAAAGGTACGAAAACAAGTTCACTGAATATATGTATCATACTTAAACCTTTCCAAATATTATGAACTAGGACACTGTACACTTAGTATATATAAAAATGATCATTTTTTACAAAACTACTGTGCTTATGAATTCGAATTACCCAAAACAGTTGGAAATATAAGTAGGGGGAATCTAATTCGAATTTTAAAATTCTTTTTAAAACGTTAGCTCCCTTTTGTACTAATACATCACTGTGTCGAATTTGGTTCCGGCACTTTAAATGGTTTGGGCATGCATAAAGAAGAAAAAAATGAACATACATACTCATAAATAAACACTCTTTTACATATATAGATAAAACTAATATTATCTTATACAGGTTTGCTAAATTGATTAATATTAAATAAAAGTTAAAAGGATGGACACGTCAGAAATCTGAAGGGGTTTCGAAAACAAGTTTATTGAAACAAATTTTAACATTTCAACCTTTCCAAAGATTATACACTGGGACACTGTGTTCTCAACATACACATCAGGTTGTCTTTCCTTCTAAGCTTCGATGCTTATAAACTAGAATTACTAAAGTCATTGGCAACTCTTGAGTCAGACAGAAATATTCTTAATCAGGTTCTTGTCCGAGTTCACGACGTGGCGCGTGAACTTCTGCATAGAGGTTATGATTGAGAGTGACATACAGTGGCTCGTTCAAATTTTATAAAATTTCATATGATTTGAAGTGAGGCATTTATTCGTTGAGAAGTGACTTTTGTTAAGTTTTCCAATCGTAAAAAACAAAAGCTATACGTTTAGGAAAATTCTCAAAGCAAAAATATGTCTTTACATCAACTAATTTTAATTTTTTTTAATGATATGTTTTTAAAAGAATCTAATCAATTTAAATTTGATTCGTCATTTGCTTGAAAAATGGAGACTTAAATTCACAGCCTGTGGATGTGCGGTGTATTTTGACAAGATTGAATATCTCGGTTTCTTTAATTCACGGAAAGGATAATGACTGAAAGCAATGAGTAAAGAATGGACAAATATATAAAATGATGTGAAATAGTTATTTGAAAAAGGACACATTGAATCGAGGATATAAAACTCCCAACCAGAAGTCACTTGGAGAAGACATCTCAATTTTGTAACGACTGAGCGAAGTATGGACACAGGAAGAAAAATAGAAGCAGCAATAATCATTTCCTTCATTGGAAAAGTTTTATAAAAAGTTTGCGAAAAAGAATAAAATATGGAGGAGAAAGAGAAAAAAAATACTTCATTCTAAAGAAAAATGTCATTCATGCGTTTGCGGGAAGAAATGCAGAAGAAGAAATGCTTTAAAATATCATTCGCGTTTTCATACAAACGAGAAGCCACATGTATGCAAGATGTGCGGCAAAGCATTTATCCAAAGAGGTGATTTAAAAACACATTTACGCACTCATACGAAGGAAAAACCTTATGTTTGTGAGACCTGCTGAAAAGCATTCAGTGTAGAGAGTAATTTACGATCACACTTTCGTACGCATACTAAAGAAAAACCTTTTATTTGTGAAGTTTGTGGAATAGCATTTGCCCGAAGCGATAAGTTGAAAACTCATTTACGTACTCATACAAAAGAAAAACCACATGCGTGTGATATATGCCAAAAAGCGTTCTGCCATAAAAAGGATTTAAAAGCGCATTTACGTATCCATACAAAAGTAAAACCTTACACCTGTGATGTGAGTGGTCAATCATACAGTGTAAAAGGTAATTCACATTTAAATACTCATTATAGAGAAAAATCTTGCGTCAGGTAATTCTATAATGAAACGCAAAATCAAGGTCGTAACTTCGAATTCATTACAGATAAAATCTCGTCCGAAAAGAACGCATGAAATCATTAATAGGATAAATAATTCACATAGACATCTCTTTAATCAATATAATGACAAAAGCTTACACCTATGAGTGTTTTGTGATTAATGTAACTTGAAATATCATCGCCTGATTCACAGCAAACAGAACTTTCACGAATGTGATATTTGTGCCAAAGTATATACTTTAAAAAGCGTACTGACGAAGCATCTCCATCCATGGGCTATTTGATAAAGATATACTCTGCAAGTCAACGTCGTAAATCAAAGACTAAGAAAAACAGTTTTATATGCACAAAAATAAAAATTCTTTGGCATCTGGAAATGGGTGAGGAACATTTTTAATTTCAAGTCTGAATCGAGTATAAATCGACAAAAATGTTTCTTCATGCCTATTTGAAATGCACTCGACAGCTCATTCCATTAACTACTTATACTTTGGAAAATTTAGCCAAACCTAATGATTTTATTAATTTAATTTAATTTAGAGTAGAAGGTTTTTATATTTGAAAATGTTATTTGCAGTTTTTAGGGAAGTTATCATAAAGAATTTGCTAAATTTTAAAAACAGTATGAATTTTTTCAAGAATTGAGTTTCAGAATATCCTTTATATTTCTATTGAGACTACCTATGTATTATTCGAACTTAAATTTTACTGTAATTGTTTTTAGCTCTTCATTTTATGGTTATTTGTCATACCTTGCACATAAAATAAAAAAGTTTTAAAAATATCAATTTTCCTTTGTATTAATAACAACTGAAGTATTAAGTTTCAAATATTGTTTTCTTTATTACATCAACTAAATGTTCAAATATAACATCATCGTTATGTGTTGGTTGTATGCGAAAGAAAAAGAAAGGAATTTAATTTCGTGAGAAGTCACGCCAATCAAAATGTCTGAAAAGTGACAGAAAGTGACGAATTAACGTGATTCCTTAGTTGAACTTTAGCATCCTCAATCAGATGGCAGATTTGGGTTTTATAAAACAAAGGATTTTTACAGTCAAATTAGACACAGGAAATCCCGGAGTGGGTTGATTGTCCATTATGAGACAGGTAAAGCTCTTGTTTTTTATCGATACTTCTGAACTATTAATTACTGTTATTTAGTCTGCATGGATTAGTTTTAAAGTGTATGAATTCACCGTTGTTTTGCCGTCAATTCGTTTGCTCACTGAATTCGATATCAGAGAAAGAAAGCCAAAAAACAAAGATAAACTCAGAGGTAATCGAAAAAGAGCAAAAAACAAACGAGTAATCCCTTCTAGTCCATTTTTTCAAGGGCTGACTTTATTCAAAATGGATTCAAAATAATAGTTGGAAAATGTTTCTGTAAGAAGCTTGCGTTCAGGAATGGCACTAGAGTTTGCCCGACGGGGGGCCAGATTTGCCCGACAGAGGTGGCACGATCTCCCCGACAGGGGGGGATGAGTATAATGAAATTGGTCTCAAATTTTCGCCAGATTATTATTTATTAACTACAGTTGAATACCCCGTTCAAAAATTTTCCCCTACGGGTTACAAAATTTTTCCCCGACAGGGGGTCACAGCATCCCCGACGGGGGGGGCCAGGCCCCCCCGGTCCCCCCTCTGGCGCCACCCCTGCTTGCATTAAGCCGAACATAGCTTCTCTTAGCCCGAAATTTCCCAAACAAAGGACAAAGGATATATATTCCCCAAAAATAATATTTTCAAGAGAAAGAGGAAAACAAAAACACAAACATTAAAACGCTAATAAGATTTATTAGAATTATCAGCTCTCTGGCTATTTTAAAATTAGCCACCATAAATAAAAACTTGCCCTATGCCCATAGTTGAGAATAAAGATCTTCACGTAATCACTGAAGATATGCAAGGTTAAGTAGTTTTTTCAAGTTTATTTTGTGAAACATAATAAGTATCGGAATATCGTGCTGAAATGTGTTCGTTATTGTTTGATGAAATTGATTTATTTATCAAGGTTAACAGGAAAATAGACATCTGCGTTTTATTGTTTAATTTTTTTTTATTTTTCAGAATGCTTCTGATGGGGCCGCGGTGGTCTAGTGGTAAGGTCCACCCCTCGGGGCTGGAGGGCTCCAGGTTCGAATCCTTATTCAACTGAAGATACGCCGTGTACGCTGGCGCGCCGCACGTTAATCAAACTTAGGGGGGCAAAATGACCTTCCGCTGGTGCTGTGTGGTGTGAAGAGGGAGTGCCAGCTCAGGTGTCGTCCTCGTCATCTGACCGCGGTTCAAAATTAAGAGTTCCGTCCCAAAATAGCCCTCGTGTTGCTTCAAAACGGGACGTTAATACAACTAAACTATTGCTTCAGATATTTTTGCATGGATGATTAAATTCACGTGACCTCACAATAAAAAGACGAATAAGTCATCTATCATCTAAATCCAGGTGTTCTCACACAACTCTTCCCAGCGGGAGATATACGAAATATTAAAATTGAACGACTCTTTTCGAATAATGTTTGCATGAATTGAATTCCACGCCAATATTTAAAAAAAGTTTCGGTTCTTCATTATTATAGCGGCCCCGAGCTTGTTTAGCGAACTTCGGATTACGCGAAGCAGATCGCAATGAGATTTCGTTATGACGATGTTTTGGCGAGAATTGGCGACTATTTGGCGGTTGCTTACGGGGGCCGCTATAATAAGGAAGTGACAAAGCTTCTAAAACATCCTTTGATAAGTGTACGAAAAACTACAAAGTATTTTTTGATCAAAACTATGGACCTCGAAACGAAATTGTAAAAGCAAGAGACGCTGAAAGAAACTCTCTAATCAAATTAGAACTTTTACAAATTCGCTACTACTATTCACGTCTGAGATTCGAATCATCTATCTAATTAGATGAACCCTTCTCTGCCATCTCTTCACTACAGTAGAGAAGGGGTCATGTAATTAGATAATAGGTTCTGGACGCACCAGCGCGTCGGTGGCAGTGAATGTGTTAATCGCATTTATGATGTATTTGATTTTTAACGAATTTTGCAGAATTTTCTTTCTTAATGTTCGTTATGGCTTAGTCACTTTATATTACAGTCTTTAACTTCTCGCGATTTAACATTTCAGTTTTAGCACGCATATTTTTCATGTTTTTTTGCTTCTTATTACACTTATAAAAGCTTGTTTTATAAACTTTATTTTTATTAATTTCAACTATTTAGTGATTAATATATTTCATGATTTATTATTATAAAAATTATGCGACCCTAAAATTTTTATTTTATGAAATTCCCTACCAGTCTGCGTCACTCATATGAAATCAAATAATCGATAAATTTCTGAAAATTTTAAAATATTGTATTTTTATGTGAAAGCAAAACTGTCCAAAATTTCAGAGTCCATCAAGTAGTGAGTAAAATACCCATTAAAAATTTTCATTTTTGCTAACATGAAAATTTTTAATGAATATTTATTCACTCATTCATTTAGAACAAAAAAAAGTGGACAAATGGATTCTTTTTTAAATATATGATCTATCACACATGGTTTTAATTCTCTACGACAATGCATAAAAGTCAAATCTAATCTATTTTGAAAGGCTATAAATTTCATCTTAGTTTAATTATCATATGAAGAAAGTACTATAAATACAAATCAGATAATCAAGAAATACCACTTTGTCTGTAGGCAGACTATTATTTCTTAATTAATTCTTCACTAACTAAATATCTTTTGTGCAGATTCGTTTTTCAGGTTATAGAGTTTTAATGGCTGTATGTCTATATGTAAATATCTACGACTACTTCATCCAAATTTCCAAACTTTGTTTATTGGATTAATACGACTTATTGGATTTAATACGTCGGAAATCGCCTTCTTTTATTAAAATTTGAGTTTTTAATAGTTACTCATACTCATGTGTCTTCTTCAGACATATTTTACCTTTATGCAAAAACCGAAAATTCAGTTTCATGGCTACCTGATTGCTTTGCCTTAATTCCTATTTAGAGATGTCTATGAATGTGATAAAAACCTCCACAATCAAGTGTAAATATGAGTGTGTTTTTCGAATGATTAGTTTTCTCCCTCTTTCAAGAAAATGCTGATTTGCAGTAAAAATGCTTTTTATACCTAATTAATAAATACCTAATAATTCATTTTAGAATATATACAGAACGGAACGCCGTCTCTTACCCCTGTACCCGTGACCAGACCGGTCACTGAACGGTTTGATGTGCAAGACATGGGAATTTTTTTAAGAAATAAAGAAAAACAAAATAAACAAAGAAAGAAATACTTACACTATGTACATCACAGACATTTTCACTTTTACACTATTAGTTCGTAATAGTTTTCTTTTCTTTAGATGTTGTTTTACCTTTCTTTTTTGAATAGGGGGGGGGGCGGCCGGTAATTTAAAGCTTGTTGGTTCAGTTCGCTGGAAAGTTGAAAGCTAGGGAGGCCGGAAAAGATCTCTGTTTTCACTTATGAATTTGACAATACTACGAATTTTATGCCTGGAGACGAGGTTATTGGGGACTCTTTTCAGCCATTCTTGTTCGAAGTTTGACGCTGGCTTCCTCATATGCCAAGAAACTGCGTAAATACACTCCGTGGCATAGTGAAGTGCCGTGCGAATTCCACCACAACTGCAATAATCGCTGTCCAGACAGTTGAAATCTTTTGAGGTAGGCAGGGAAAAGGTCATGTTGAGAGAAGAAGATAACATCCTCTCTAATCCAGTTAGTGGGACGGAGACTAACTTAGGGCATAATGTTAGAGATTTTCCTGCCTGTATCGCCATTCTTCCATGAGGCTTGCCGCTCCTCAAGCATGCTCTTCCGGAGGAGGCCTTTTATGTGCGGTTTAGGAAGCTTAGTAAGTGAATAGGGATGCCCATGTTGCGTTGCATCTTTTGCCAGTTGGTCTGCTCTCTCATTGCCTATATTGCCTGCATGCGCTTTAACCCAAGAGACTTTTATTCTTGGATATGTTAGGAGGATTTTGAAAAGTTTTCTTGCTGTTTCGTTTGTACTCTTTAAATTGGAAGATGTCATGATATTTGCTCTATTGTCGACGTGTATTTTAGAGGTATTGTGGTTCGGCAGATGAGATGCGTATATTACTGCTTCATGAAGTGCAGTGAGTTCAGCTTGAAATATGGTGTTGTCGTCGTTGAGTTTTGCAGATCACTGGTAGGCCCAGATGTCATTGGTCAAGACGCAGAAGGCATCTCGAACTCAGTGTTCGGTTTTCGAGCCATCTGTGGAAATATTTAAAATATATTTTTGGGCTATATTTGCTTCTCCGTCTTCTAAAGAGATTTGGTTCAGTTTGAGATGCTCTGAAGGATGAATGTACCAGCCTGTTGCTTTGATCTTCAGATCTTGCGGTTGGATATCTGTAATGTTAGGGGGAAGAGAGATTCTTAGGCGATAAATTGATGTAAACCTGGCTTCGAACTGTAATTGCATGTATAGGTGTGGGATACCAATTATAATTTGTAAGGCTGACGTCAGGGTGGAGCGATAAGCTCCCGATATGTGGAGTAGGAATGGCCTTCGCATCGAAGAAAGTTTCCTCTTCATTTTGAGTGTTGGATGTGGACACCAAGCTGAAGATCCGCGGGCCAGCATTCTCTCAATAACGTTTTATAGAAAGGCCTTCTGTGTATCTGAGAGATTCCCCCATTGCCACCTGCGATTTTTTTGATGTTTTGCTGCATTTTGATGGCTTTCTCTCCTTGCTTATTAATGCTCTCCATCCAGTTGAGTCGACCATCAACGTGTATCCCTAGGTACTTAAAAGATTTAACTCTATTTATTTTGTACTCGTTCTATGTGATCTTCGGACTTCTTACCACTTTGCTGAATAAGATATAATTTTTTTTCTGTTGAAATGGCAAGTTCATTTTCTGAGCACCAGGAGCTGAATTGGGTTATTGCACTTTGCGTGTCTTCTACAAGGCTTTTATTTGTATCCGCTTCAATGACAAGCACAAAATCACCTGCGAAGGGTTGTATATGAACGTTATTTGGCCAGACTTGATTGAGTATTTCGTAGGATACGAGGTTCCACAGGGCCGGGCCACTGCACGAACTTTGAGGGCAGCCTTGTTTTTGATCCTTTGTGGCCCTAACTTGTGGGGTCAGTAGTGTCATTTCCTATTTTGAAGAAGGCTGTGAAATAGTCTATTTATGTTAATTGGGCAAGTGCTGGCGTCCAAACTCTTAAGTATAGCTCCATGTTGCAAGTTGTCAAAGTCTCCCTTGATGTCAATAAGAGAGCACTAAGACATGCTTCCATGCTGTCTGTCGTTCAGGCTGTAGGTGAACTCCAGATGACAAGTCAGCCTCTGAGTCATAAGTTTCTCCAGCACCCTCCCTATTGTCGGTAGGAGTGAAATAGGACGATAAGAGGAGGCCAGCCGCTGGTCTTTTCCTCCTTTCTGGAATAAGAAAATATTTCCTATTTACAAGGAATCCGGGAAGTAGCTTATGTGCAGGCACTTGTTGAAGAGGGCTGGAAAGGTATTATCGAAGCGCTTACGAATGATTTTAATTAGGTGGTTGTCGATTCCATCTATACCTGGGGCTTTGCCTGACGGAAGATGTTCTATTACCACCTAGATTTCTTAGGGGGGAGAATGGAGTATCAGGTGGCTGTGTTGAGGTGGTTAGATTGTAATTTGTTTGAATGGCAGGGGAAAGGAAATTCTGGTCCAGGATGTTTTGTGCTGCCACTTGTAGACTTCCCTTGTACTGCTTCCCATACGGATGGGAGGCTGCGCTGCAGAATTTTCTCCAACCCATATTCCTTGCTTGCTTAATATGTCTTTTATACTTCGCTTTCTATTATGAATACATCATTACATTATTTTTTGAGAAATAATTCCAACTTGTGAAGTAATATTTGTGAATGTCAGATTTTTTGCTGATTTACTTCCTTAGAGATTTTAATTTAGGAAAAAGCGAATTGCTTCTTCTTTTATAAAATGAATCCTAAGTTATTTCGATAATACTTCACATGAATAATTATGAACAGGAATTTCAGATATAAATTTAAAATTACTGAATAGAAAACATATTAATTATCGTCAACTATTAATTAAACTAATTAATGAGGTAATTAAAATCAATCAATAGATTAATTAAAAAAGCAATTTTTATTAACAAAAATTCAGTTACTATGATTAAAAATATGGCAAATTATCTTATTTTAAATCATTACAACTAACAAGTTGATATTTTCAAATACATATGAGTCATACTTTTAGAGGGGCCCCAAGAACTTCAGCGCCTGGGGCCACCAACAAGATTAATACGCTCTGTAAACATGTCTGGATTAACCGGATGTCCGTGCAAGTGGGGTCCCGATTAGTGGGACTCTACTGTATTTATAAAATTATATTCAAAAGATTTGTATTTGTCTTGAACGTTGTCTGTTAAACCAATGAATCGCTTCATATGTTATCTTAGATTAAAACATTAAATCTGCACTGCTTGCCAGAAAAAATAATTCGCAGGACTAATTAAAACCAAAACGGAGATGCATTATGACAATATTAACATAAAATTCCACGTTAAAATAGTTAATTACATGCACGGAAAACAATCTGATATAAATGTTTGAAAGTTAGATAAGGTATTAGAAAACAGGGCAAAATTTAATGCAATAATCATTGAAAGAGACTTGCAATTATAGCCAATAAGGAAGATCGGTTCCCAAATTCCACTTTCTCGGAGGAACATTATAATTTATCAAATTTTACAATACTTCTAATCTCTTACCTTTAATCTTTCTGTGATGCTTTTATCTTCCTCTATTTTACGTTTTATTTGGGACAATCGTACAAAATTTGAGTGAACTAAACTGCGGACTGAAGTCACAATTTAATAACACAAGTAACAGAGCTATTTATTAAAAACATTTTTATTTATTTTCACGCAAGACCATTACATTACATTTATACTAGTTATTGTTCCTAGATTGACGTTTTCTGAGACACCACTTCGGTAGTACTATAAATGGTAGAAGCATTTTCCATCATAAAGCTCACATATTTGATTTAATTTGATCGAATCGTCTTCAGACTTGTCTAAATTCAAACACTTCATGGCCTCTTCCACGCATGTTACATCAATCGAAGAAGAATGAGACTCACACAACTCGTTCGTTGATGCATCAGGGACTGCGAACATTCCTTCAGGTGGCACGAGTTCTAAAATTTCATCCAGAATTTTCTCCTCGGAATCTGTCTGTGCGAAACTTTTATCATCGACATCCCTTAAGCTTTTAAGCAAAGATCAGACTTGTTGTTGCGCATTAGGTGGTAGCTGACCTCTACCTTCTTAAAGGAGGATATTTATTCTTTTACAAAAAGAGCCTAGGGTATCAGAACGTTCTTTTTCTTCAAACAGGTCTGTGTAACATCTGTTATAGACTGCAATAAGGCATAGCGAAGCCACCTTCGCAAAAGTAAAGCACCGTAAGTTACGAAACAAGTCTCAAATAACTTATAAAAAATATCTTAACTAGAGAACACAAAAACACAAAATGGAAATAACTTAGAGTTTCGAACAATATCAAGAGTCTTGAGAGAGTAGCTTTCATAAATAAACCACAGCAATCCAATGTCTGTCTATTAATGAAATTGTAAGCAATTAAATTAAATTCCTTTTCAATAATTTCACAAAACTTCTCAATAAATCGCTAACACCTTCTGAATTATCAGTTAAATAGAAACACTGTAAAGGAAGATCATCATGGCCTTGATCTGCCCCATAGGCCAAACACAATGAGGATGAAAACTGTTGAATGCAGAACACCATTTTATTACTGTAAAACAGAATTTTAGATTCGAAAGAAGAAAAGAATTTGAAGATTATCGTTTGTAAGTGTTTTTAAAATAATTGCACAAGTTTTAATACAGTTCCTGTTGGAATCACATCGATGTGGCTGATCCACGTAAAGTGGCAACTGCACTTTAGGGTCTGTCCAAACGCTCTGTCACATGAAAATGGGGATGAATCATTGCTGAATGCAGACAAGTGGCAGACGTCCCCACTTCCATTCTATCCCCACACAATTCGCCACACTACACTTTAGTCGCCGTCGGAGATTAACTGGACTATAGTTCTGAAAGATAAGATATTCGAGGTAGGAAACGTGATAAGTGACTCCAGACGATATCCATAGGGTTACCATAATTTTTTCAATTTGACACGCCGGGGGAGGGAAAGAAGGGTCTTGCAGGCGAGTGGGTCAAGGTATATTATAAAATTCTAAAAGCTACCTCCAACGACCCTCTTTCCTAATACTAGTAGATAGTTTGAGGAAGAGAAAACAAATCATGGTAATTTTTATTAGTGTGAGGTATAGCAAAATTACATTAAAAAAATATAATAAATCAAAACTACCAAAACTTTTAATTTTCAGTTTGATCTGGAGCTGGATAAAGAGGCTCATCCACTTTCTCATCACCAACGGAAGTAAACAGTGTAAAAAATGAATTTCCTTTCATTGGAGAAAAGACGTCAACTTTTTCCGAGTACGTCAGATTTTCACAATTACAACCAAATTTCTCTATCGCCATATTCACTGGCTTAAATCCGGACATTTTGAGGATCCGGACACTTTGTCGGACATGAGCTTGAAATCTGGATATTTAAACCCCTAGATATCCGTCATTAGATGAGATAAAAAATTGAACTTCATAGTATCCAAATTTGGTTTCTTTGATCTCTAAACAAAGAGGAGAAAACTATGAAGTAAATTCCAATCTTCTTATTATTATTTTTATTACTTATATCCCTTTGCATTTAGACATACAACTCGATATTGCTGGCAATAAAACGGCAGTGGGGAAAGTTTAATCTCAACCCTGATTCAGTTTTTCAAGCATGCTTCTAAACATTTTTGAAGGAGGAGAAAAAATTAGTAATGCGTTACATGGTATTTTCTTAGCATGAATTTTATTTCTTAATGCAGAAGTGGTTACCATAAATATGTTTCAGAAAAGAGGAAATGAGCTTTTTTACAAAAATAGCTTTATTTGAAAAACTATGTGTCTGAAATGTTTTGTCGTAATGATAATTTCAATTGATTATACAATTACCCGTTTTCTGACGCTTACCAAACAGAATTAAATGATTTAGTAATTACCATCAAAATAATAATGCATGTAATCAATAATAGAGAATGTAAATATATAATTGACTATCAACTAAAATGGGGAACGGTTCGTAGAATAATAAATTTCATTAAATGATATATGTTAAATTACAGTTTAAATTTAAAACTACTCATATACTGAATACTGAAACAATATCTTTTCATTAATAAAATAGAAAGTAATTGGAACAATAACATTAAAACATATGATAGATAAAGCAGATTCATTAGGGTTACCATTCGTCCGGATTTCCACACTCACGTCCAATTTAGTGTCTGGATCTTGAAAATGTCCGGATTTATGCCGGTGAGAGAGAAATTCGGTTTCAATTTAGAAAATCCAGCATTGATAAACTGACATCGTTCTGCCAATGAAAGCAAATTCATTATTCACATCCATTGTTGATGAAAGTGGTTAAGTGGTGGCTCAATTCAAACGAAAATTAAATGGCTTGTAAAATTTGTTTTTTAATTCTGTATTCATTACTATAATTTGAATTGAAAACCGCTGAATAAAAAATTATAAACTTTGCATTCTGACGTCTTGAATTTTTTTTCCTTCTTCAAACTCTGTGCTAGTGTAATGAAAGAGGTTAGTAGGCAGCATTTGAAATTTTTATACTATACTTTGACCCCAAAAGATCCTTCACCCCTCAGTGTGTCGGATTTCAACTCAAAAAATTTTTGGTAACCCTGATACATAGATCCAGCGATCTTTAGGAAAGTTGCTAAGAGAAAAATGTTGCAAAAACCCCCTAAGAACAACCGAGTTTGCATGTTTCCATAAATGAATCGCAGCTACACTTACCGCCCAAATG